>CM026400.1:7739338-7844865 GCA_014843695.1 Archivesica marissinica
CATTAGACATGCATGCAGTGAGTAGATTACTGTACAGTATAACACCATTAGACATGCATGCAGTGAGTAGATTACTGTACAGTATAACACCATTAGACATGCATGCAGTGAGTAGAT
Organism: Archivesica marissinica; assembly: GCA_014843695.1. Taxonomy (NCBI): domain Eukaryota; kingdom Metazoa; phylum Mollusca; class Bivalvia; order Venerida; family Vesicomyidae; genus Archivesica; species Archivesica marissinica. Next base: position 7,739,456 of record CM026400.1, read on the forward strand.
TACAGTACCATTATAACACCATTAGACATGCATGCAGTGAGTAGATTACAGTACCATTATAACACCATTAGACATGCATGCAGTTAGTAGATTACTGTATCATTATAATACCATTAGACATGCATGCAGTGAGTAGATTACAGTACCATTATAACACCATTAGACATGCATGCAGTGAGTAGATTACTGTACCATTATAACACCATTAGACATGCATGCAGTGAGTAGATTACTGTACAGTATAACACCATTAGACATGCATGCAGTGAGTAGATTACAGTACCATTAAAACACCATTAGACATGCATACAGTGAGTAGATTACTGTACCATTATAACACCATTAGACATGCATGCAGTTAGTAGATTACTGTACCAGTATAACACCATTAGACATGCATGCAGTGAGTAGATTACTGTACAGTATAACACCATTAGACATGCATGCAGTGAGTAGATTACAGTACCATTAAAACACCATTAGACATGCATGCAGTGAGTAGATTACTGTACAGTAGAACACCATTAGACATGCATGCAGTTAGTAGATTACTGTATCATTATAACACCATTAGACATGCATGCAGTGAGTAGATTACTGTACCAGTATAACACCATTAGACATGCATGCAGTGAGTAGATTACTGTACAGTATAACACCATTAGACATGCATGCAGTGAGTAGATTACAGTAGCAGTGCAACACCATTAGACATGCATGCAGTGAGTAGATTACTGTACCATTATATCATTAGACATGCATGCAGTTAGTAGATTACAGTACCATTAAAACACCATTAGACATGCATGCAGTGAGTAGATTACTGTACATTATAACACCATTAGACATGCATGCAGTGAGTAGATTACTGTACAGTATAACACCATTAGACATGCATGCAGTGAGTAGATTACTGTACCAGTATAACACCATTAGACATGCATGCAGTGAGTAGATTACTGTACAGTATAACACCATTAGACATGCATGCAGTGAGTAGATTACAGTAGCAGTACAACACCATTAGACATGCATGCAGTGAGTAGATTACTGTACAGTACAACACCATTAGACATGCATGCAGTGAGTAGATTACTGTACAGTATAACACCATTAGACATACATGCAGTGAGTAGATTACTGTACAGTATAACACCATTAGACATGCATGCAGTGAGTAGATTACTGTACAGTATAACACTATTAGACATGCATGCAGTGAGTAGATTACTGTACAGTATAACACCATTAGACATACATGCAGTGAGTAGATTGCAGTAGCAGTACAACACCATTAGACATATATGCAGTGAGTAGATTACTATACTAGTATAACACCAGTACAGTAGATTACACATAATTTCATTGTCAAAGCTGTTTTCCATACTGCTCTGAAAGCAGCATTACATCGTAATAAAGGATATTTTGGGTAAAATATAAATACTAATGTGTGTGTGTTTACAAAACTCGAAATAGTCGCTCAGAAACGATAAAAATTCCAATAAATTTAAACCATACGCAAATTTGTTTATCAACACACGAAATGTAAACACGCAACAACAGAGGATGTAGAAAACAACGTATATATTTTGAACATGAAATACTATTTATCTATCTTCCTCTAATGTCGAACCCCTCGCGGGGATGTAGAAATGTCCCTAAAGACTTAGCTAACAGAGGTATGAATAACATATCAAGTAATTTAATTAAAAAAGATAACGTGGGACAAATGGGGATGATGCATTCCGAATGCAAATAAGTGCGGATGATGCGTTCCGGTTGTAAACAAGTGTGTGACCGATCGACTCGGAAAGTCCTACTTTCGGTTTCGAGTTTGTTTTATCGCAAAAAAACACTGTTTACCAAATGAACATAAGCATACAAAGTATAATGTTAGAATGTGTAGCAGCATTGCTACCCATACGTAAATATTGAATTGTTCAAATATCTTTTATTTCATACGATGTAATGCTGCTTTAATGCCATTATCAGATATACCTGTGCTGTCCAAATAATGTGCTTCTCCAGCATAAAGGTTAGAATTACAACATGATAGACACAACATGATAGATACAACATGATATATATATACATGATAGATACAACATGATATATACAACATGAAATATACCATATGATATATACAACATGATATATACAACATGATATATATACATGATATATACAACATGATATATACAACATGATAGACACAACATGATATATACAACATGATAGATACAACATGATAGACACAACATGATATATACAACATGATAGATACAACATGATATATACAACATGATAGACACAACATGATATATACAACATGATAGACACAACATGATATATACAACATGATAGATACAACATGATATATACCATATGATATACCATACTGATACTAGATACCATACTGATACTAGATACCATACTGATACTAGATACCATACTGATACTAGATACCGGGATACCATACTGCTACTAGATACCTGGATACCATACTGATACTAGCTACATGGATACCATACTGATACTAGATACCTGCATACCATACTGATACTGGATACATGGATACCATACTGATACTAGATACATGGATACCATACTGATACTAGATACATGGATACCATACTGATACTAGATACCTGCATACCATACTGATACTAAATACCTGCATCCCATACTGATATTAGATACCTGGATACCATACTGATACTAGATACATGGATACCATACTGATACTAGATACCTGGATACCATACTGATACTAGATACCTGGATACCATACTTATACTAGATACCTGGATACCATACTGATACTAGCTACATGGATACCATACTGATACTAGATACCTGGATACCATACTGATACTAGATACATGTATACCATACTGATACTAGATACCGGGATACCATACTGATACTAGATACCTGGATATCATACTGATACTAGATACCTGGATACCATACTGATACTAGATACCTGGATACCATACTGATACTAGCTACATGGATACCATACTGATACTAGATACCTGCATACCATACTGATACTAGATACATGTATACCATACTGATACTAGATACCGGGATACCATACTGATACTAGATACCTGGATACCATACTGATACTAGATACCTGGATACCATACTGATACTAGCTACATGGATACCATACTGATACTAGATACCTGGATACCATACTGATACCAGATACATGTATACCATACTGATACTAGATACCGGGATACCATACTGATACTAGATACCTGGATATCATACTGATACTAGATACTTGGATACCATACTGATACTAGATACCTGGATACCATACTGATACTAGCTACATGGATACCATACTGATACTAGATACCTGCATACCATACTGATACTAGATACATGTATACCATACTGATACTAGATACCGGGATACCATACTGATACTAGATACATGGATACCATACTGATACTAGATACCTGGATACCATACTGATACCTGGATACCATACTGATACTAGATACCATACTGATACTAGATACCATACTGATACTAGATACATGGATACCCATACTGATACTAGATACATGGATACCATACTGATACTAGATACATGGATACCATACTGATACTAGATACCATACTGATACTAGATACCATACTGATACTAGATACCATACTGATACTAGATACCTGGATACCATACTGATACTAGATACCTGGATACCATACTGATACTAGATACCTGGATACCATACTGATACTAGATACACGTATACCATAATGATACTAGATACCTGGATACCATACTGATACTAGATACCTGCATACCATACTGATACTAGCTACATGGATACCATACTGATACTAAATACCTGGATACCATACTGATACTAGATACACGTATACCATAATGATACTAGATACCTGGATACCATACTGATACTAGATACCTGCATACCATACTGATACTGGATACCTGGATACCATACTGATACTAGATACCAGGATACCATACTGATACTAGATACCTGGATACCATACTGATACTAGATACCTGGATACCATACTGATACTAGCTACATGGATACCATACTGATACTAGATACCTGGATACCATACTGATACTAGATACATGGATACCATACTGATACTAGATACTGATACCATATGATACTAGATCGATACATACTGTACTAGATACTGATACCATACTGATACTAGTACATGATACCATACTGATACTAGATACATGGATACCATACTGATACTAGCTACATGGATACCATACTGATACTAGCTACATGGATACCATACTGATACTAGATACCATACTGATACTAGATACCGGGATACCATACTGCTACTAGATACCTGGATACCATACTGATACTATATACCTGGATACCATACTGATACTGGATACATGGATACCATACTGATACTAGATACATGGATACCATACTGATACTAGATACATGGATACCATACTGATACTGGATACATGGATACCATACTGATACTAGATACATGGATACCATACTGATACTAGATACCTGCATACCATACTGATACTGGATACATGGATACCATACTGATACTAGATACATGGATACCATACTGATACTAGATACCTGGATACCATACTGATACTAGATACCATACTGATACTAGATACCTGGATACCATACTGATACTAGATACCTGGATACCATACTGATACTAGATACCTGGATACCATACTGATACTAGATACCATACTGATACTAGATACCATACTGATACTAGATACATGGATACCATACTGATACTAGATACATGGATACCATACTGATACTAGATACATGGATACCATACTGATACTAGATACCATACTGATACCATACTGATACTAGATACCATACTGATACTAGATACCATACTGATACTAGATACCTGGATACCATACTGATACTAGATACCTGGATACCATACTGATACTAGATACCTGGATACCATACTGATACTAGATACACGTATACCATAATGATACTAGATACCTGGATACCATACTGATACTAGATACCTGCATACCATACTGATACTGGATACCATACTGATACTAGGATACCATACTGATACTAGATACCTGGATACCATACTGATACTAGATACCTGGATACCATACTGATACTAGATACATGTATACCATACTGATACTAGCTACATGAATACCATACTGATACTAGGATACCATACTGATACTAGATACATGGATATCATACAGATACTAGATACCTGCATACCATACTGATACTAGATACCTGGATACCATACTGATACTAGATACATGGATACCATACTGATACTAGATACCTGGATACCATACTGATACTAGATACCTGGATACCATACTGATACTAGATACCTGGATACCATACTGATACTAGATACATGGATACCATACTGATACTAGATACCTGGATACCATACTGATACTAGATACATGTATACCATACTGATACTAGATACCTGGATACCATACTGATACTAGATACCTGGATATCATACTGATACTAGATACCTGGATACCATACTGATACTAGATACCTGGATACCATACTGATACTAGCTACATGGATACCATACTGATACTAGATACCTGCATACCATACTGATACTAGATACATGTATACCATACTGATACTAGATACCGGGATACCATACTGATACTAGATACCTGGATACCATACTGATACTAGATACCTGGATACCATACTGATACTAGATACATGGATACCATACTGATACTAGATACCTGGATACCATACTGATACTAGATACATGTATACCATACTGATACTAGATACCGGGATACCATACTGATACTAGATACCTGGATATCATACTGATACTAGATACCTGGATACCATACTGATACTAGATACCTGGATACCATACTGATACTAGCTACATGGATACCATACTGATACTAGATACCTGCATACCATACTGATACTAGATACATGTATACCATACTGATACTAGATACCTGGATACCATACTGATACTAGATACATGGATACCATACTGATACTAGATACCTGGATACCATACTGATACCTGGATACCATACTGATACTAGATACCATACTGATACTAGATACCATACTGATACTAGATACATGGATACCATACTGATACTAGATACATGGATACCATACTGATACTAGATACATGGATACCATACTGATACTAGATACCATACTGATACTAGATACCATACTGATACTAGATACCTGGATACCATACTGATACTAGATACATGGATACCATACTGATACTAGATACCTGGATACCATACTGATACTAGATACATGTATACCATACTGATACTAGATACCTGGATACCATACTGATACTAGATACCTGCATACCATACTGATACTAGATACATGGATACCATACTGATACTAGATACCTGGATACCATACTGATACTAGATACATGGATACCATACTGATACTAGATACCTGGATACCATACTGATACTAGATACCTGGATACCATACTGATACTAGATACCTGGATACCATACTGATACTAGATACCTGGATACCATACTGATACTAGATACCTGGATACCATACTGATACTAGATACCTGGATACCATACTGATACTAGATACATGGATACCATACTGATACTAGATACCTGGATACCATACTGATACTAGATACACATATACCATACTGATACTAGATACATGGATACCATACTGATACTAGATACATGGATACCATACTGATACTAGCTACATGGATACCATACTGATACTAGATACCATACTGATACTAGATACCGGGATACCATACTGCTACTAGATACCTGGATACCATACTGATACTATATACCTGGATACCATACTGATACTGGATACATGGATACCATACTGATACTAGATACATGGATACCATACCGATACTAGATACCTGGATGCCATACTGATACTAGATACCTGTATGCCATACTGATACTAGATACCTGGATACCATACTGATACTAGATACATGGATACCATACTGATACTAGATACATGGATACCATACTGATACTAGATACATGGATACCATACTGATACTAGATACCTGGATACCATACTGATACTAGATACCTGGATGCCATACTGATACTAGATGCATGGATACCATACTGATACTAGATACATGGATACCATACTGATACTAGATACATGGATACCATACTGATACTATATACATGGATACCATACTGATACTAGATACATAGATACCATACTGATACTAGATACATAGATACCATACTGATACTAGATACATGGATACCATACTGATACTAGATACCATACTGATACTAGATACCTGTATACCATACTAATACTAGATACCGGGATACCATACTGATACTAGATACATGGATACCATACTGATACTAGATACATGGATACCATACTGATACTATATACCTGTATACCATACTTATACTAGATACATATATACCATACTGATACTAGATACCTGGATACCATACTTATACTAGATACCTGGATACCATACTGATACTAGATACACGGATACCATACTGATACTAGATACCTGGATACCATACTGATACTAGATACCTGGATACCATACTGATACTAGATACCTGTATAGCATACTGATACTAGATACCTGGATACCATACTGATACTAGATACATGGATACCATACTGATACTAGATACATGGATACCATACTGATACTAGATACATGGATACCATACTGATACTAGATACCTGTATACCATACTGATACTAGATACCATACAGTTACTAGATCCCATACTGATGCTACCCGAATACTTGACACTGAATATTCATGCTATATTTGATCAAACAAAACAAAAGTGAAGGTCAAGGGACGTACACGGCAGTAAGTATTTGTATTACAAATTTCTGTTTCATATCAAGGTTGACCGTAGTCGTTTGCTCATAGATATACAGTGTACAGCGGACCTCCAATAATGTTTCTGCGCACTAACGGATTTATATATCGGTTTTACTGCGGGTGTTATTTCAAGCAGTTGTGATATATGCATACACCGAACGTATAGATATATTCATATGCAGTAAATCAATTAAAGCTCGCATTTGGGAATCAATCATCTATTGCGATGTGTACATCTATATGCAATACGAATTGCAACAAAATATTGATAACGCACCATGCGTAAGACAGAACATGTAAATGATTTAATAACGTGCGACTCTGTACAATGCAAGAACCGTAACTGCATCCGAGATACTGCGTTAGTTTTCATATGTTATGCGTTTATTTATCGTCACTACAGGTGAACGTTTTGTCCGTTTATGTGTTAGTATAAACGTTATAATATTATATTTTACAACAATTGTGAAACAAACTTTATATAACAACTTATATTAATCACTCATGTCGGCGTGGTCAGGAACATAGAAATGTCAATGAAATAGAACCAGTCCGATCTAGCGACCACCGCCGTACCAGCCTGCTTGCCAGTCCGAGGATCGAATCCGAGTTGCATTGGCGATAAGAGAGCTCGCTCATCGGACAGCCGTCGTTTATGCCGTGTTGTATCATAGTGGTTTGTGTAATCCTTTGGCTATTTTACATGCACGATGTAGGCCTAAAGCACCGACGCGAGAACCAGGATTAATATCACATACAGTAGCGTAGCCAGAATCTGAAAATAACCGAGGCAACAACCCCCCCCCCCCCCACCGAATTATTTTGTGGTGTGGATGCGTCTCTGTGCATTCTGAAGGCAGTTTTATCAGAGTGTTCCAATAACTGTCGTTACTTGCTAAAGTACCTCATTTGCCTCAGTGTGGCTATGGGCCTGTCATACGAACGACTGCGATAATAGTCAATTTAGTGAAGCATAGCGGGGATCGGACATGCGAATCCTGTATTACGAGCCCAGCGAACCATTGGTCCGCTATCATAATGTACAACCTGGTGAGCGATGTTCACTCACCACATACTAATGTATATGCATGAACAAATACACTAGGCGGGTGTAGGCCTATCCAGGCATTTATGAACAAATCAACGAACACATTAACAGGGCGGGTGTAACCAGGTATTTATGAACATCATGAACAAATCAACAGGGCGGGTGTAACCAGGTATTTATGAACACCATGAACAAATAAACAGGACGGGTGTAACCAGGTATTTATGAACATCATGAACAAATAAAATGGGCGGGTGTAACCAGGTATTTATGAACATCATGAACAAATAAACAGGACAGGTGTAACCAGGTATTTATGAACATCATGAACAAATAAACAGGACGGGTGTAACCAGGTATTTATGAACATAATGAACAAATCAACTGGGCAGGTGTAACCAGGTATTTATGAACATCATGAACAAATCAACAGGGCGGGTGTAACCAGGTATTTATGAACATAATGAACACATCAACAGGGCGGGTGTAACCAGGTATTTATGAACATAATGAACAAATAAACAGGACAGGTGTAACCAGGTATTTATGAACATCATGTAAAACAGGGCAGGTGTAACCAGGTATTTATGAACATCATGAACAAATTAACAGGGCGGGTGTAACCAGGTATTTATGAACATCATGAACAAATAAACAGGACGGGTGTAACCAGGTATTTATGAACACCATGAACAAATAAACAGGACGGGTGTAACAAGGTATTTATGAACATCATGAACAAATAAACTGGGCGGGTGTAACCAGGTATTTATGAACATCATGAACAAATAAACAGGGCAGGTGTAACCAGGTATTTATGAACATCATGAACAAATAAACTGGGCGGGTGTAACCAGGTATTTATGAACATAATGAACAAATAAACAGGACAGGTGTAACCAGGTATTTATGAACATCATGAACAAATAAACAGGGCAGGTGTAACCAGGTATTTATGAACATCATGAACAAATAAACAGGACAGATGTAACCAGGTATTTATGAACATCATGAACAAATAAACAGGAAAGGCGTAACCAGGTATTTATGAACATCATGAACAAATCAACGAACAAATCAACAGGGCGGGTGTAACCAGGTATGTATGAACATAATGAACAAATAAACAGGACAGGTGTAACCAGGTATTTATGAACATCATGAACAAATCAACAGGACAGGTGTAACCAGGTATTTATGAACATCATGAACAAATCAACAGGACAGGTGTAACCAGGTATTTATGAACATCATGAACAAATCAACGAACAAATCAACAGAGCGGGTGTAACCAGGTATTTATGAACATCACAAACAAATAAACAGGGCAGGTGTAACCAGGTATTTATGAACATCACGAACAAATAAACAGGGCAGGTGTAACCAGGTATTTATGAACATCATGAACAAATAAACAGGACGGGTGTAACCAGGTATTTATGAACACCAATACCTATGTCCGTCCGTGTGTGGAGTATGCTTCTTCTGTCTGGTCGCCCTGCTCAGAAAATATCCTCAAGCAACTGGAAATGGTTCAGCGGAGAGCTGCTAGGTTTGTCAAGAACGACTACTCCACAACCAGCAGTGTAACAAACGTGATGCACGACCTGGCATGGACCACCTTAGAACAACGCCGCGAAACCACATGTCTAACCAGGCTATAAAAGACCCTCCACAACATAGTCGACATCAATCCAAGCACACCTTTAGCTACGGCAGGACCACCCGAGGACACAACCACCGATACTGCCAAATCAGAGCCCGTACAAACATATACCAGAACAGCTTCTTTCCTGCATCCATAGTACTCTGGAACAAGCTACCCCCAGAACGCTATTGATCAAACCACCTTGGGGGGGGGGGCGGTTCCAATTGGTACTGCCACTCGCTATATACACTAAACACACATGGATTCGTATCCGTTTTTAAGAACTACTTGTAAATATGGAACATTTTCATTTTGAGAAACGACTACCCTGACTGTTGCAGGTGTTGACTTGTTAACGACATTGCGAGTACACTCTATGCAGTGACGCAATCACTATCGATGATGGTGATGTTTGTTTACTCTAGTGATGAACGTGTTGTGAAGGTTAACTAGAGTATGTTTATTTTTAGACAATTACATCACTAGAGTTTAGTAAACCAGGTCAATATTCTACCTGGCATCAGTGATCATAATGTAGTCGAAATAAAAGTCAACACATCCGCAAGGATATGTTATCAAAAGCCTCGCAGGATTCCACTCTATAAGAAAGCAAACTGGCAGGCCATTAAACAGTCATTATGTGACTATCACCAGGTTATGACCAACGAATGTAAATATACCGCACTAAACACTGAAGAGCTATGGGAACATTTCTCTCATGCTCTAAACACCCTCACAGATAAATGGATTCCATCCAAACAGTCATCGTCAAGAGATCACCTACCCTGGGTCAATCAGAGTGTTAAGCGAATGATTAGAAGGCGAAATAGGGCCTTTAAAAATACTAAGAAGTCAAATACGCCTTCAAATCGCAAGAAATTCCTGGATCTAAAACATTTAGTGCGGAAAGAGGTCAAAGAGGCTTATCATCAATACCTAGAAAACATCCTAAATCTAAACAGTGCTGATGCCTCCCATCCTTACAGGCCAAACACCAAGAAACTGTATTCCATCCTTAAGCATTCCAAGCAAGATTCCAATTCAATGCCACCCCTAAAGCATGAAAACAAATTCCATCATGAAGAAGCTGCTAAAGCCACAGCATGAACAAACAGTTTCAGTCTGTCTTCAGCTCCAAATCCCCACTAAGACTTACCTCCATTTGTAAAATGAAAATTCAGGACACATATGGAAACCTGAATGGTCAATCCACGCCAAACATGAATGAGATCACAGTAAGCTCAAATGGCATAGAGAAACTTCTCAATAACCTGAACCCCCACAAGGCTAGTGGTCCTGACCTAATTAAGCCAATCATACTTAAAACCCTGTCTAAAGAACTCTCACCTATCCTTGAAGTCTTATTCCAAAAATCCCTCAACAATCCAGTGGAAGTCAGCAAATGTTGCTCCCATTTACAAAAAAGGGGACATGTCAAACCCCGCCAACTATAGGCCTATCTCACTGACATGTGTTCTATGCAAGGTACTTGAACATATAGTTTCCTCCTCGATAGCAAAACACTTCACTAACCACAGTATTCTGTACCATTTGCAGCATGGTTTTAGAGAAAAACGGTCATGCGTGACCAAATTAGTAATGCTAGTCAATGACTTGGTTACCTCTGTCTACAATAAGCATCAGGTAGATCTAATCCTATTAGACTTCAGTAAGGCTTTCGATAAGGTCAATCACAAGAAAGTACTACTGAAAATGCATGAATATGGAGTCAGAGGTCAAACATTAAGGTGGATTAAGAGTTTTCTAGATAATAGACTCCAGTCAGTTGTCCTTAATGGTACTAGTTCAGAGGCCATTCCGGTGTCCTCTGGAGTCCCACAGGGATCCGTACTTGGACCCCTGCTTTTCCTAGCCTACATAAACGACCTCCCACAAAACATCAGTTCCAAAGTCCGCATCTTTGCAGATGATACTGCAATATATCTATCACTGACATCTACAAATGAATCGGTCACACTCCAAAACAATCTTAAGAGATTAGAAGAGTGGGAGTTGGAGTGGGACATGGAAACATCCTATTCCCAGTAAATATAAACTCCATGGAGTCCTACTTGAGTCGGTCACTTCAGCCAAATACCTTGGCGTGGATATCTCAAATAACCTGTCGTGGGACACTCACATAAAAAGCTCAACAAAGAAAGCAAACCAAGCATTAGGATTTCTACGTAGAAACCTCCAGGTCAAATCCGAACCACTTAAGTCCATGGCTTACCAGACACTAGTGAGACCCCAGCTTGAATATGGCTCCGAGATCTGGTCGCCCCATACCCAAACATTGATAGACCAAATTGAAGGTGCCCAACAAAGAACAGCCTGTTGGATAAAGGCTGACTTCTATCGTACCTCTAGTGTTACAGACATGCTACATTCCCTAAATCTACGCAGACTAGATCAACGGCGTATTGACAATAGGTTATCCCTTGTGTATAAAATCCATAATGATCTTGTTGCTATTCCCATTGAAAATTACCTAGTTCCCCTCTCCCGTCCTGCTCACCATTGCCATTCCTTAAGCTATATGGATAATTACAGCAACTACAGACTACTACAAGTTTTCCTTTTTTCCAAGAACAATCTACCATTGGAACCATCTCCCTCCTGACATTGTCCATCTCCCTACCATAGAGCAATTCAATACGGCAGTTTGCCATATTGATCATGCCAGTCCCTAGTTGTTCTGCGCAGCTGCTTTAAAACTTTTACCACAACTTATTTTCATTACTTTCTTAAATTATACTTTTAGCTACTCATACTTTTAAGCTTTGAATATGACCAGTAAACTTACACAGATAGTGAATAAATGGCACTGATATTGTTTAGCAATATGACCAGTAAACTTACACAGATAGTGAATAAATGTCACTGATATTGTTTAGCAATATGACCAGTAAACTTACACAGATAGTGAATAAATGGCACTGATATTGTTTAGCAATATGACCAGTAAACTTACACATATAGTGAATAAATGGCACTGATATTGTTTAGCAATATGACCAGTAAACTTACACAGATAGTGAATAAATGGCATGATATTGTTTAGCAATATGACCAGTAAACTTACAGTAAAGGTGGTCGACTTTCATGGTATTGCAGGAAGTGAACATATTAGGTTGGATACTAAATATTCGGAAGAACATCATCATCTATAGTAACTTGATTGCGTTACTCTGCATAGAGTATACTCGCAATGTTGTTAAAAGTCAACACCTGCAACGGTCAGCATAGGCGTTTCTAAAAACTAAAATTTTCCATATTTACAAGTAGATTTTAAAAACGGATAAAATAGTCCATGTGTGTTTAGTGGACATAGTGATTGGCCAGTATCAATTGGAAACCCCCAAGGTGGTCTGTCCCCAATGGTGTTCTGGGGTAGCTTGTTCCAGAGTACTATGGATACAGGAAAGAAACTGTTCTGGTATGTGTTTGTAGGCCTATGGGCTCTGATTTGGCAGCAGTGTTGGTTGTTGTCTCAGTTGGTCCTGACCGTAACTAAAGGTGGGTTTGGATTGATTTTAACTAGGTTGTGGAAGGTCTACGTTATTTTAAACGCGTTTATTTTACACCGATTGGAAGTCAGAAATTTTCTACCATTGCTGTTATTTTAGGGATTGTAAAAATATATAGATAATAGAGAGCTATTATACACTTAACGAAACTTCTAACGCCCATTGGTATATATCTGTGTATAATTAAAATGTTTGAAAACCTATCGAGTGAAATTTGGAGCAATGCAGGACTATTGTGTAATTGAAAGAATTATGCTAGTTTGGGTGTAAATTTAACACCACCCTTTTGGTATTGGTTGGTTCTACCCAACAACACACAATTCACGAATTTACCTGGTGAAAGGCAACATACTAAAGCTGTAGTTTAAACAATTTTATATAACATATCTTGTATATTTTCCTTGAAATAACATGTCATTGTCAACAAAATACATGTAAATATCCAATCACAAACAGTGTCGATGTATTTCTAGCTGGTGTAAAGTGACCGTTCAGCTAGTACCGCGTATGGCCTCTGTGCACCCTGACTACCGCCAAACACCGACTCCGCATTGAAACAATGTATGGCCTAATAATGTTCTATTGAATGTTATTCCATTCTGCAAGAAGTGTTTGCTGAAGTTCATTTAAGTTTCTGATGTTGTTTCTCCGGAACATCCGACCTAGTACGTCCCATAAATGTTCAATCAGGTTCAGGTCCAGTGAACAGGTTGGCCAAAGAAGAATGCTCACGCTGTTTGTTGCTAAATATGCCCAGGTAACACAGGCAGTGTGACTAGGTGCGCCGTCCTGCATAAGTATGTTGGCATGTGCTGAATGTGTAGCTTTCGTTCGCCTATTCCTAAGATGGGACACGATAATGTGTCGATCTTGTGCATGTGTGGAAACTCGTCCCCGATGATGCCTAGGTAAATCATCGACACGTCCAGTGGCGCAATATTTGCGGGCTAACTGCTTGATGGAACTGACATGCACATTCACTAGTCTGGCAACCTATAAAATAAACCAATCATTTTTGTGATAATTGATCAGAATGTGCTTTTATGGTTTCTACCGACGTGTGTTGGACATGGATACATTTACCTTGACCGTTTGCTTAGCAATCTGATTTTTTGCTAGCTCTATTATGATAAGTAGTACATTATGTTTGCCAAATTAAAAATAAATCCGATGCATTTTCATAGAATTATAGTCAAATATCCAAGGCTGATTAATATTAGATGGAAACTATGTGTACGTACAGATGCACGGACAGCACGATAAATTGACGTTAAGTATTCTTGTTCACAACAAATGATTACAGAAAGACATAATCTAATAGCATGTTTACGGAAATTACAAATAATGGACAAAGAAAATAAAAATTATGACAATTTACATCTGTAATGGTAAAACTGAATACTCCATAAATGTCTTACAACTCGTTGTTCCGTGCCACCTTCCAAAAGACCGATCGCTTTAGCTCTGGTTTGAAGCGACATCCGACCCATGCTGTGTTTTTCTGCTAAGCATGTTGACCGACTGTCAAAATTTAATAAATGGCGACATTTTTGCAAGGACCACGAGGCGCACGTGCAACTTACTTTGTTTTGTACATTCACCCGAGTAGTCCGTGAAGCGGAAATAAAACGGGCAGTATCATGAAAAAACGATATTGGTTTTTATATATAAAGCGCATGTATAAAATTTCGACACCATATAACGAGTAATTAAAGAGATATTCAATATTGAACAAAGGGGCGTTAGAAGTTTCGCTAAGTGTAGTATTACTTATTTAAAGACAACAACGCCATGTATGATTTCTCCAAAGCATTCGATAAAGTCCCTCACTCACGCCTTCTACAGAAACGAGATCACTATGGCATCCGTGGAAACATCCAGTCTTGGATCGAGGACTCTGAGATCTCGTATCCAGCAAGTTGTAATTGACGGCTCATATTCAGCAACGTCGCCTGTCACCTCTGGCGTCCCACAAGGTAACGTTCTTGGCCCCTAACTCTTCCTTGCCTACATCAATGACCTTCCCTCTAAGGTCAGTCTACCGCTCGTCTTGTTGTTGATGATTGTCTGCTATACAGAATCATCAAATCTGCTGAAGACTCGCGCCAGCTCCAAGATGACTTTGACAACCTCCTGGGAATGCGAATGGCAGATGGCCTTCAACCGAGACAATTGCGAGGTAGTCCACATCACCCACAAAGCAGCACCCTGTCATTACATCATCCACGGTACTCCTTTACAAGCAACTGACTGTGCAAAATATATTGACGTCACTATATCACAAGATCTATCCTGGAATATGCACATCAACAACGTCACGAAGAAAGCCAATTCGACCATGTCCTTCATCCGAAGAAACATTCGCATAAGCCCACCATCAGTCAAAGCCGATGCCTTCAATACCTATGTATGTCCGTGTGTGGAGTATGCTTCTTCTGTCTGGTCGCCCCACTCAGAAAATCTCCTCAAGCAACTGGAAATGGTCCAGCGGAGAGCTGCTAGGTTTGTCAAGAACGACTACTCCACAACCAGCAGTGTAACAAACGTGATGCACGACCTGGCATGGACCACCTTAGAACAACGCCGCGAAACCACATGTCTAACCAGGCTATAAAAGACCCTCCACAACCTAGTCGACATCAATCCAAACCAACTTTTAGTTACAGCCAGGACCAACCGAGGCCACAACCAACACTATTGCCAAATCAGAGCCCGTACACACATATACCAGAACAGCTTCTTTCCTACACCCATAGTATTCTAGAACAAGCTACCCCAGAACGCTATTGACCAGACCACCTTGGGGGTTTTCAATTGGTACTGGCCAATCGCTATGTCCGCTAAACACACAGGACTCTTTTATCCGTTTTTGAGAACTACTTGTAAATATGGAAATTTTTAATTTGAGAAACGCCTACTCTGACTGTTGCAGGTGTTGACCTATTAACGACATTGCGAGTATACAGAGTGACGCAATCACTATAGATGATGATGATGTTTGTTTACTCTAGTGATGAACGTTTTTGTGAAAGTTAACTAGAGTATGTTTATTTTTAGACAATTACATCACTAGAGTTTACTCTAGTAAGTCAACTGAACTCGTTGTAGCTTGATGAAACACCCAACAACCCTAGATATTACTCTAGTAAGTCAACTGAACTCGCTCTGTGATACCGCGTAAACTAGTCTACATATTGAAAATGGCCGACAGATCTGCTGCTGTGTTAACAATCTGCTTATTGTCGGAAAGGTATACATATAAATCCTATGACCTATGGTATGTTGTCTCCGGCAGCTTGCCATATTCTAAATTAAAAATAATATCTCCTAGAGTAGCTTTCAACTGCCAAAATAACAAAAACAATGGCTCATATTGTCTTATTCCAAGAAACAATTTGTGTTTACTTCCGGGTTGTTGAACTGGATCAGACACGTACAGTATCGCGCGGATTTTTCTCCTTTTTCCACTTTACCACAGAGGGGGGTATTGATCTCGCAATGCAAAAACACTCGATAAGTTTTTTTCCGCGTGGGGAGATATGCATTACTCACGAATCTACATAACGGACACACCCACAAAAAATTATTAAACTATCAAGAGGAATACGGACCGTCGGTACACAGGGTAAAGCGTCATCTCGGCCCCAAACACGTCGGGCCCCAGACACCTCGGCCCCACGACACCTCGGTTTTCCTTTTCCTAAGAATATCGCCCGTGATCCGTGGTGGAAGAATACGGTACACAGTAGAACGTAAGATTGTTGCCGATATTTACCTGGATGGTGAAATATTTGTATTTTATTTGAGTACATTTTTATTTAAAGTGACACAACATCAGTGAAAACACAAATTTCTATAGAATGTATTTTCCTATTATATGGTTTTCCTTTTTGCTAAATATTTGCCTCAAAAACTGAGCATTTCAACTAATAAACAAACGTTGTATACGCGGTTTTTTGACATTACAATATAATGTAAACAGGGTCGACATACATGCGTAATACCACTCGTTTATCATGAATAACACAATGTATAGAACAGATTTGCCATTATATCTAAAGTAGTAATTACAGGATCAGGGAACTTACCTATTGGGTACCTAATAGCAGCTACTATTTCACAGGATAATATACGTCTGGTCTGAGCGTGTGGCGTTTATGCTTGGTAGCACCGTTTCCCAGAATGTCATTTTCGTTCCAATCGAGGTCTCTATCTTCCACGTCAGACTGTGTCTCTTAATGAACCCAATTGCCATTCACTACATATCTCACATTTGTGCCTATGTATTTTTATTTGTAGACTAATCTTAGTTAAATTATCTCTAAACGTCATTAAATCGCGTTTAGTATTGACTTTGATGACAAATAAACATCAATTTAGGAGCATGGATGACCGTTATATGACATCCTACTTATAATTTGGAAAGCTTGTAGACCACAAAAACACTGTTTATTGATTCAATGTTAGTGTTCGAATGTGTTCGGAAGAATTTGTAGTAGCAATACATTTATACGTGAAAAATGCATTTTATATTCTTTTTACAATGTAGTGTCACTTTAAGTACAGTGAAATATAACTTTTATTAGCTCAGGTCTGGTCACTGTATACATACAAGAGGGAAGGCAAGGGGAGTTGGATGATGGTACATAGTGTTTGTCACTGTATATGTACAAGGGGGAAGGCAAGGGGAGTTGGATGATGGTACTTAGTGTTGGTCACTGTATATATACAAGGGGGAAGGCAAGGGGAGTTGGATGATGGTACTTAGTGCAGGTCACTGTATATATACAAGAGGGAAGGCAAGGGGAGTTGGATGATTGTACTTAGTGCTGGTCACTGTATACATACAAGGGGGAAGGCAAGGGGAGTTGGATGATGGTACTTAGTGCTGGTCACTGTATATATACAAGAGGGAAGGCAAGGGGAGTTGGATGATGGTACATAGTGCTGGTCACTGTATATATACAAGAGGGAAGGCAAGGGGAGTTGGATGATGGTACATAGTGCTGGTCACTGTATATATACAAGGGGGAAGGCAAGGGGAGTTGGATGATGGTACTTAGTGTTGGTCACTGTATATATACATGGGGGAAGGCAAGGGGAGTTGGATGATGGTACTTAGTGTTGGTCACTGTATATATGCATGGGGGAAGGCAAGGGGAGTTGGATGATGGTACTTAGTGTTGGTCACTGTATATATACAAGGGGGAAGGCAAGGGGAGTTGGATGATGGTACTTAGTGCAGGTCACTGTATATATACAAGAGGGAAGGCAAGGGGAGTTGGATGATGGTACTTAGTGCTGGTCACTGTATACATACAAGGGGGAAGGCAAGGGGAGTTGGATGATGGTACTTAGTGCTGGTCACTGTATATATACAAGAGGGAAGGCAAGGGGAGTTGGATGGTGGTACTTAGTGTTGGTCACTGTATATATGCATGGGGGAAGGCAAGGGGAGTTGGATGATGGTACTTAGTGCAGGTCACTGTATATATACAAGGGGGAAGGCAAGGGGAGTTGGATGATGGTACTTAGTGCAGGTCACTATATAATACAAGAGGGAAGGCAAGGGGAGTTGGATGATGGTACTTAGTGCTGGTCACTGTATATATACAAGAGGGAAGGCAAGGGGAGTTGGATGATGGTACTTAGTGCAGGTCACTGTATATATACAAGAGGGAAGGCAAGGGGAGTTGGATGATGGTACTTAGTGTTGGTCACTGTATATATGCAAGAGGGAAGGTAAGGGGAGTTGGATGATGGTACTTAGTGCTGGTCACTGTATATATACATGAGGGAAGGCAAGGGGAGTTGGATGATGGTACTTAGTGCTGGTCACTATATATACAAGAGGGAAGGCAAGGGGAGTTGGATGATGGTACTTAGTGCTGGTCACTGTATATATACAAGGGGGAAGGCAAGGGGAGTTGGATGATGGTACTTAGTGCTGGTCACTGTATATACAAGAGGGAAGGCAAGGGGAGTTGGATGATGGTACTTAGTGCTGGTCACTGTATATATACAAGAGGGAAGGCAAGGGGAGTTGGATGATGGTACTTAGTGCTGGTCACTGTATATATACAAGAGGGAAGGCAAGGGGAGTTGGATGATGGTACTTAGTGCTGGTCACTGTATATATACAAGAGGGAAGGCAAGGGGAGTTGGATGATGGTACTTAGTGCTGGTCACTGTATATATACAAGAGGGAAGGCAAGGGGAGTTGGATGATGGTACTTAGTGCTGGTCACTGTATATATACAAGAGGGAAGGCAAGGGGAGTTGGATGATGGTACTTAGTGCTGGTCACTGTATATATACAAGGGGGAAGGCAAGGGGAGTTGGATGATGGTACTTAGTGTTGGTCACTGTATATATACAAGAGGGAAGGCAAGGGGAGTTGGATGATGGTACTTAGTGCTGGTCACTGTATATATACAAGAGGGAAGGCAAGGGGAGTTGGATGATGGTACTTAGTGCTGGTCACTGTATATATACAAGAGGGAAGGCAAGGGGAGTTGGATGATGGTACATAGTGCTGGTCACTGTATATATCAAGAGGGAAGGCAAGGGGAGTTGGATGATGGTACTTAGTGCAGGTCACTGTATATATACAAGAGGGAAGGCAAGGGGAGTTGGATGATGGTACTTAGTGCAGGTCACTGTATATATACAAGAGGGAAGGCAAGGGGAGTTGGATGATGGTACATAGTGCTGGTCACTGTATATATACAAGGGGGAAGGCAAGGGGAGTTGGATGATGGTACTTAGTGCTGGTCACTGTATATATACAAGGGGGAAGGCAAGGGGAGTTGGATGATGGTACTTAGTGCTGGTCACTGTATATATACAAGAGGGAAGGCAAGGGGAGTTGGATGATGGTACTTAGTGTTGGTCACTGTATATATACAAGGGGGAAGGCAAGGGGAGTTGGATGATGGTACTTAGTGCAGGTCACTGTATATATACAAGAGGGAAGGCAAGGGAGTTGGATGATGGTACTTAGTGCAGGTCACTGTATATATACAAGAGGGAAGGTAAGGGGAGTTGGATGATGGTACTTAGTGCTGGTCACTGTATATATGCATGAGGGAAGGCAAGGGGAGTTGGATGATGGTACTTAGTGTTGGTCACTGTATACATACAAGAGGGAAGGCAAGGGGAGTTGGATGATGGTACTTAGTGTTGGTCACTGTATACATACAAGAGGGAAGGCAAGGGGAGTTGGATGATGGTACATAGTGTTGGTCACTGTATATATACAAGAGGGAAGGCAAGGGGAGTTGGATGATGGTACTTAGTGCTGGTCACTGTATATATACAAGAGGGAAGGCAAGGGGAGTTGGATGATGGTACATAGTGCTGGTCACTGTATATATACAAGAGGGAAGGCAAGGGGAGTTGGATGATGGTACTTAGTGCTGGTCACTGTATATATACAAGAGGGAAGGCAAGGGGAGTTGGATGATGGTACTTAGTGCAGGTCACTGTATATATACAAGAGGGAAGGCAAGGGGAGTTGGATGATGGTACATAGTGCTGGTCACTGTATATATACAAGAGGGAAGGCAAGGGGAGTTGGATGATGGTACTTAGTGCTGGTCACTGTATATATACAAGGGGGAAGGCAAGGGGAGTTGGATGATGGTACTTAGTGTTGGTCACTGTATACATACAAGAGGGAAGGCAAGGGGAGTTGGATGGTGGTACTTAGTGTTGGTCACTGTATATATACAAGAGGGAAGGCAAGGGGAGTTGGATGATGGTACTTAGTGCTGGTCACTGTATATATACAAGGGGGAAGGCAAGGGGAGTTGGATGATGGTACATAGTGCAGGTCACTGTATATATACAAGAGGGAAGGCAAGGGGAGTTGGATGATGGTACATAGTGTTGGTCACTGTATATATGCAAGAGGGAAGGCAAGGGGAGTTGGATGATGGTACTTAGTGCAGGTCACTGTATATATACAAGAGGGAAGGCAAGGGAGTTGGATGATGGTACTTAGTGCAGGTCACTGTATATATACAAGAGGGAAGGCAAGGGGAGTTGGATGATGGTACATAGTGCTGGTCACTGTATATATACAAGGGGGAAGGCAAGGGGAGTTGGATGGTGGTACTTAGTGCTGGTCACTGTATATATACAAGGGGGAAGGCAAGGGGAGTTGGATGATGGTACATAGTGCAGGTCACTGTATATATACAAGAGGGAAGGCAAGGGGAGTTGGATGATGGTACTTAGTGCTGGTCACTGTATATATACAAGGGGGAAGGCAAGGGGAGTTGGATGATGGTACTTAGTGCTGGTCACTGTATATATACAAGAGGGAAGGCAAGGGGAGTTGGATGATGGTACATAGTGCAGGTCACTGTATATATACAAGAGGGAAGGCAAGGGGAGTTGGATGATGGTACATAGTGCTGGTCACTGTATATATACAAGGGGGAAGGCAAGGGGAGTTGGATGATGGTACTTAGTGCTGGTCACTGTATATATGCATGGGGGAAGGCAAGGGGAGTTGGATGATGGTACTTAGTGTTGGTCACTGTATATATACATGGGGGAAGGCAAGGGGAGTTGGATGATGGTACTTAGTGTTGGTCACTGTATATATACAAGGGGGAAGGCAAGGGGAGTTGGATGATGGTACTTAGTGCAGGTCACTGTATATATACAAGAGGGAAGGCAAGGGGAGTTGGATGATGGTACTTAGTGCTGGTCACTGTATACATACAAGGGGGAAGGCAAGTGGAGTTGGATGATGGTACTTAGTGCTGGTCACTGTATATATACAAGAGGGAAGGCAAGGGGAGTTGGATGGTGGTACTTAGTGTTGGTCACTGTATATATGCATGGGGGAAGGCAAGGGGAGTTGGATGATGGTACTTAGTGCAGGTCACTGTATATATACAAGGGGGAAGGCAAGGGGAGTTGGATGATGGTACTTAGTGCAGGTCACTGTATATATACAAGAGGGAAGGTAAGGGGAGTTGGATGATGGTACTTAGTGCTGGTCACTGTATATATGCATGAGGGTAGGCAAGGGGAGTTGGATGATGGTACTTAGTGCTGGTCACTGTATATATACAAGAGGGAAGGCAAGGGGAGTTGGATGATGGTACTTAGTGCTGGTCACTGTATATATGCAAGAGGGAAGGCAAGGGAGTTGGATGATGGTACTTAGTGCAGGTCACTGTATATATACAAGAGGGAAGGCAAGGGGAGTTGGATGATGGTACTTAGTGCTGGTCACTGTATATATACAAGAGGGAAGGCAAGGGGAGTTGGATGATGGTACTTAGTGTTGGTCACTGTATACATACAAGAGGGAAGGCAAGGGGAGTTGGATGATGGTACTTAGTGTTGGTCACTGTATATATACAAGAGGGAAGGCAAGGGGAGTTGGATGATGGTACTTAGTGCTGGTCACTGTATATATACAAGAGGGAAGGCAAGGGGAGTTGGATGGTGGTACAAAGTGCTGGTCACTGTATATATACAAGAGGGAAGGCGAGGGGAGTTGGATGATGGTTCTTTGTGCTGGTCACTGTATATATACAAGAGGGAAGGCAAGGGGAGTTGGATGATGGTACTTAGTGCAGGTCACTGTATATATACAAGAGGGAAGGCAAGGGGAGTTGGATGATGGTACATAGTGTTGGTCACTGTATATATGCAAGAGGGAAGGTAAGGGGAGTTGGATGATGGTACTTAGTGCTGGTCACTGTATACATACAAGGGGGAAGGCAAGGGGAGTTGGATGATGGTACTTAGTGCTGGTCACTGTATACATACAAGAGGGAAGGCAAGGGGAGTTGGATGGTGGTACTTAGTGTTGGTCACTGTATACATACAAGAGGGAAGGCAAGGGGAGTTGGATGATGGTACATAGTGCAGGTCACTGTATATATACAAGAGGGAAGGCAAGGGAGTTGGATGATGGTACTTAGTGCAGGTCACTGTATGTATACAAGAGGGAAGGCAAGGGGAGTTGGATGATGGTACATAGTGCTGGTCACTGTATATATACAAGGGGGAAGGCAAGGGGAGTTGGATGGTGGTACTTAGTGCTGGTCACTGTATATATACAAGGGGGAAGGCAAGGGGAGTTGGATGATGGTACATAGTGCAGGTCACTGTATATATACAAGAGGGAAGGCAAGGGGAGTTGGATGATGGTACTTAGTGCAGGTCACTGTATACATACAAGGGGGAAGGCAAGGGGAGTTGGATGATGGTACTTAGTGCTGGTCACTGTATATATACAAGAGGGAAGGCAAGGGAGTTGGATGATGGTACTTAGTGCTGGTCACTGTATATATACAAGGGGGAAGGCAAGGGGAGTTGGATGATGGTACATAGTGCAGGTCACTGTATATATACAAGAGGGAAGGCAAGGGGAGTTGGATGATGGTACTTAGTGCTGGTCACTGTATACATACAAGGGGGAAGGCAAGGGGAGTTGGATGATGGTACTTAGTGCTGGTCACTGTATATATACAAGAGGGAAGGCAAGGGGAGTTGGATGATGGTACATAGTGCTGGTCACTGTATATATACAAGGGGGAAGGCAAGGGGAGTTGGATGGTGGTACTTAGTGCTGGTCACTGTATATATACAAGGGGGAAGGCAAGGGAGTTGGATGATGGTACTTAGTGCAGGTCATTGTATATATACAAGAGGGAAGGCAAGGGGAGTTGGATGATGGTACTTAGTGCTGGTCACTGTATATATACAAGAGGGAAGGCAAGGGGAGTTGGATGGTGGTACATAGTGCTTGTCACTGTATATATACAAGGGGGAAGGCAAGGGGAGTTGGATGATGGTACTTAGTGCAGGTCACTGTATATATACAAGGGGGAAGGCAAGGGGAGTTGGATGATGGTACATAGTGCTGGTCACTGTATATATACAAGGGGGAAGGCAAGGGGAGTTGGATGATGGTACATAGGTGCTGGTCACTGTATATATACATGGGGGAAGGCAAGGGGAGTTGGATGATGGTACATAGAGTGCTGGTCACTGTATATATACATGGGGGAAGGCAAGGGGAGTTGGATGATGGTACTTTAGTGCTGGTCACTGTATATATACAATAGACATCAGGCCGACATCCATTTCGCCTTATTTCTTGAGGATATAATTGTTAATTAGTGGTAATACGTTTCGTCATTTGACAGCCTGGAAATTAAGCTAATCTCTCCCGACATCCGGATACATGCCGTAATCGCAGCAGTATTATATAAAATCCAGTCAACTATGCCAAAACTGAATGGCAGCCACAGTAGGAATGATGACGTCACATGAAAACTATGTACATGTATACGAGATTTTTACAGTTATTTATAGGAAGTGTTTGCTGACCTGGCAAAGTACTAAATTTAAGAATCATTACCGGTAATAGTTTAAATTGATAAATAAATATACAAAGTGTATACGTCAAAATGCTTTTAAATAGATAAATCAACTTGTCAGATCGTCTTGTGTGTTCGCGACTGCGCCGGCAACAGTTGTGTCAGATCGTCTGGTGTGGTCGCGACTGCGCCGGCAACAGTTGTGTCAGATCGTCTTGTGTGGTCGCGACTGCGCCGGCAACAGTTGTGTCAGATCGTCTTGTGTGTTCGCGACTGCGCCGGCAACAGTTGTGTCAGATCGTCTGGTGTGGTCGCGACTGCGCGGCAACAGTGTGTCAGATCGTCTGGTGTGGTCGCGACTGGCCGGCAACAGTTGTGTCAGATCGTCTGTGTGGTCGCGACGCGCCGGAAAGTTGTGGTTGTGAGATCGTCTTGTGTGTTCGCGACTGCGCCGGCAACAGTTGTGTCAGATCGTCTGGTGTGGTCGCGACTGCGCCGGTGTAGCGTGAGCCCCGTAAGTCCGTGAGGATTGTAAGTTCGCTAGTTGCGGCTTACGGGGCTCACGCTACGGGTATAAGAAACGTAAGTTGTGAGAATTGAAAGTCGATAACAATATCTGTCCTCCACTTTAGTTTAAAGATTTTATTTCTCAATTATTTACAGAGATAAATGATAGTAGATAAAGGCTACTAATGAGACTCCAATTTCCAGTGTATGATGTTTAAAACGCTCGTGTTTGTGTATAACCATGACTTACAGAATACGCGGTCAATTGATGGAACAGCTTATTGTTATCGATCACGACACCTGTCAATCAAACTATAATGGATGATCCAATCAGCTATCGATATTTCACACATCCTCAAGTAAGCTTGTGTATCCCAATACTGCAGTTTTAAGTTGATTGTAAGATTAGCCAGCTAATTTAAATGCCACTATGAAATCGATTATGGATTAATAATCTAGATTTTATCATACAATATGACTGCCGTTGTCATTACCGAAACTGTATTAGTTAGGCCACAACTACTAAGTAGAAATAGTGTGTTGTCGTAATATTTGTATGAAAGTCTGGAGTCTTATGACCTAAGCTGTTGATGCGACACCCCTACATGTTACAATGTGAATATATTAATAATTCACACAATTCTACCAACGGACATAACATTATTGGGCAAAATCGTATCTGTATATTGTTTATGACCCTTTTGACTGTCATAAATAATTTAAAGTTAGATAAATCAAGATAGATTTGTGTAGTTTAGTTTATACAAATTTAACTTAACTAGATGGCAGAACAAGTGTTTACTACATTATATTAATCGTCCTCGAGGCCTCATTTCTGGTAGAATCCATCTCGATAAAGGAGAGAAGAAGCAATTTAAGTCCCTTGCTAAGGGACACAATCATAACAGCTACAGCTGGGCGCGAACTCGGGTCATTTCGTACCTGAAACGAATGCGCTACAACTGCACTATCACGACTTCCACAATGTCAATGCCACGAGATCAATATTTTAAATATAAAAGATGAACAAGGCCACTAGAAACTCGCTTTTACAGACGGATATGTAGTCTAGCGGTTAACACGCTGGACTGGTAATCCAGGGATCGCAAGTTCGATCCCCCGTCTGACACTAATAAAATTAACCGTCTTTCAGATGTGACTTTAAACCGTGCACGTAAAAGAACCAGAAGAGACTCTGGAATGGGTCTCTGTCTGTATCATTGCACTATCCTCCAAAAATCTATAATGACTAATCTCTTCAGGAGGCGTCGCTCATATGGGCAACCGGTAACGACGATATATAAACGTACACCCCCCCCCCACACCCGACTCGCTTTAAGTTTGAATAATTATCTTATATAAAGATAAGATTGTGTGTGTGCCTGCCTGTGGGTGTGGTTTTGTGCATGACTGTGTACATAAATACATACTGACTAGGTACTCGACACACGGACGGCTTGTCCCACGATTGCACGGTATAGAGGCCAGACAGGAATATGAATAAAATCCGAGCTCCTGCCCAAGCTACCATGCTAGAGAGTGTAGCGGGTCCAGTGTCTTTCGCTATGTTATATGTTTATAAATACTAACATTCATTACTTTTTGTAATCGTCGCTACTCAGGTTGCATAAGTGAGCGACACCTGAAGAGTCATTTTAGATTTTGGAGGATGACAACAAAATTCATTCAAGTGGCGCGAAATCTCGTGCACGAAAGTATAAGGGTGCAAGGAACCAATGAAAACAGTCATCTCTAAATATTATCCAATGACTGAATGACACCAATATGACTGTTGCCTGACTGTAAAGATTAAGGTGCTAACGACTTAACATGAGCAGCGCTTCAGTCTTGATTAAATATTTTAATGGAACTAAAATCTACCTATTGTGACACTACATAAGGGTGATAGGAAACGAAAGGACGGCCCGTGTAACTACAGGGCACTAACGCTGTTCTGAAACTCTGTGAAGGTGTATTCTTTCTCAGATTAAAGAACACAATCCTCAGCAAGGTGGGTTCCAACAACTTAGATGTCTTATGACGTCGTTTTACCTTTGTGAATCAATTCTTTTCGCAAAGGTAAATTATAGTAAAGTATTCGTATGTTATTTGGACTGATATACAAACTAAATGAATGTGCTATTGACGTTCAAAAATTGAGATGTTTTGTAAAACTATATAGCAATATGCATAGTTGTGTACGGAACCAATCATTTACGACATAGTGGTTTCCCATCGGCCAAGGTACACGTAAGGGGGAAACAATTCACCATTGCTATTCCTATTGTACATAAACGGAATCATACAATATATCGATAATAGATAACATGTGAATTGTCCTAATGTTTTCGACCTAATGGTTTTTGTCTCACTCTCCATCTGGTCTGGAAATAATGATTCAGATATGTTATGAATACTCGTTGAAATAGCGCTTTGAGTATAATCATTCAAAATGTGCTGTTATAGTATACAATTATTGCTGACTGTAAAACATGTTATCGGTTTTGGAAGCTTGGTACACATTTCATTAAGAAAGAGACCAAGTATTCACATTTAGGTATCTCCTTGGATAACTATTTAAACATTAATATGAATGTCAATCCTGCAAGCTCAAAATTACGCGGGACTCTGCTGGGCATTACTAACAGTGGTATACGTTCTGGTGGCTTAAATCCATTAACACTTGCGAATATATATATATAGAACTATATTACAGCCTATCACTTTATATGGACGTGAACTGTGGAACTATATGACGGATGCAAACACATTACTTCTGGAACGTTCTCACAGAGTGTGTGTCAAATATATTCAAACCATACATATGTGCTCCAATAATGACATATGCGCTATGAGTTCTGTCAAATTGCTACAGGTTTAGAGTACAGAAAACTTCAGTACTTTGGACAACTCTACAGGCTGTGGTGTAACTACCTAGCGAAGGAAATATCCATTCACAGACTTGACAGATACACAAACTGCAAAGAGCACAAGAGCTTAGGCTTTATGCCAGATATATTGAAAATTCTGGAGAAATATGATTTACTGCCCTACGTAACATCGTTTCTAGAATTGGCACACTTTCCATCAAACTATTCATGGAAGCGTCTTCTTGGTCGCCATGTTCTGTCTCTGAACAGAATATACGTTGTGAAAGAATAGTATGTGAACTTGTTTCCAAATAAAGGCCCGTGTGTATTATGGAGTTTGTGTAGTAATTACCCTTCTGTAATACAATGTTGTTTCAACGCTGTTAGTTTACTGTGTAAATTACTGTCGGTCCGAGCGTTGTAAAAGATGCAATTATTTACCAGAAAACATTGTTATGCATCAATTTTTTATGTTGAAAGGAAAACATTAGCTCGCGTTTATGGACAACTGTTATTGCAAATATAAGTGTCCAAGGTTTCATAAAATGGATGCGTTCGCAACAAAATGTCTTACTTATGATAAGGTAAATGGGATGCGATATTGTTACATTTGAATGATATATTTCTATAATTACACACGTACAAGCTAAGACGCAGGTACACGGCTCTGACATGTGACTTAAACTTAGTCGTTACATGTACCTCTCTAACAATGCAACACGTGTTAAGGACTGTACGACTGTTTTATTGATAAGCTCATGGTATAAGCTGCATGCTGCCATGTGGTGCGTGCACATGGTGCTATCCAGTCATCGCAACATTTCAGATTTTAAATATTTTTTATTCCATACGATATAGCGCCACTTTGGCATTGGCACTGTACTTTAACAAGTCTAGTATCAGATATAGTTCATGTATTGCTGTTAAACACAACTGCATACATGTTAATTAAGATTGAGCACCATACATTTTAAACTTATATTCTATATAGCCACAACGTCTAATAACAGAATCACGAGTTGCGGATTACCACCATTGAATATATCATGCACAGCTGCATAATGCAAAATTTGCACACGGTTCGCATTAGTTGTCTTTACAATATTTGCACACGGTCCGCATTAGTTTTCTAAAATCTTCCGCCATTGCAGTTGTGTTCTCTTTTAATAGTTGTCTTTACAAATACATTCATACTTAACTGCGTAGTTATCATTATGTTGGTATATAAATTGAGATATTAGACCCAGAAAGGTGTAAGTGTTTATAGATTGTTGTACTATAAAGTAATAAAGTAAATATTTTATTATTGTGTCATCTGCATTTATAGTACACATTGGACATTGGGGTAGAGGACACATTTGAACAGAAATGGGAATAATGGTTTTGTTATGTCAAAAGCCTGTGTAATGTGACACAATAAAATCTTGTTCTCAACTCTTGGTGGAAATAAAAACAATTTGCACTTTCACATTTGTTCGAAATTTTTACAAGGAATTTCTGGAATTCATTTTTCTACAAAACACGAAGGTATGCATATTTTATTTAGAGTTTGGAAGTAATGAATATAATATATCTACATAGCAAAAATGCAAGTTGATTGTTATCTGAACAAAATTATTTGCCTTTTTGGACATTTTACGCTCTTTACTGAATTTCAGAAATATCCAATTTTTATAGGTTGCTTACATATGTAGTGTTTTATTTGCAGATTGATTTGTGCTCTCTAAAATATATTAAATTCCAAGGACAACATATGTACCTTGTTTGTCTAAACATTAAGTGTTTACTATAACATAATTCAGGGATATGTATAAATGGAACACATTATCGGTCAGTGCTTTCGATTAAAAACCCTCAGTATGCTATAATATACATGTATTATGTGTTTGCAAAATATTACTTTAAACGTATATCATTTTCAGCCATGTTTAAATTAGTAGACAAAGTCAGGAATCATACCAATTATTAGTATAATGTGGTCAATCCGTCAAATGTTGGTCACTGTCACTCGTTAATTTCATTAGGTCTAGGCCAGTTTGTACAAGTCTTAGACTGATTGCAGTTCCGACATACAACACTGCACGGTAACCCTAGTCTGTCTTCTGCAGCTACAACTTGACGTTTTACAGCCTGCTTTGCAGGAACAGCGTACTCTTTCAGTATTTTCTCTGGAGCAGGTGGCATATCAGCATGTTTCCGTGCAACTCCCAACCATACTCAGTTGGATCAATAACAATAATTAACATTTGTACATATGTATGTAAACTGTGATACTTGCAGGCATTTCTTGTAGGTGGCAACGACTTCGGGTCAATGTAGATATTGTTAGTGGCTATTTTCCGCAGAAACGAGTCTACACGCAGTTGATTTAATGTGACTTGGTCTGGATTGCCTCCATATAAACATATCATTGCAGCTTCACCCGCATTAACAATATCATCCTTGGTAATTTCTTCTAGATTATCATTAAAAACTGAAGCACACTTACGAAAAGAAGAACTTCTTTTGAAAGTCTTCAGAGCTGCTGACTTACCAATGCCACTAGGCTGGTCGCAGCCCAGAAATGCATGCAGAAATAACAGTGTTGTGTTACATATTTCAGGGCCAATATGTTCTTGGACCTCTGACACTGCAGCATTTATTCTTTTTTCCTCCTGAAATGAGATGTACTTGTATGCTATTCACAATGTTCCTGCCACAACATTAATAATAAATCAGTGTCTTCACCAATGACAATTGTGTTCTGGCATAACGAAGTATCTAGAGCTGATTTCACTATTAAGTAGACAGCATCTGACTTGGCATTAATCACATTCACTCCAGCCTCCGCCAAATAATCTGACAATAGGTTTATGAACTTCTGTTTGTTCCTTTTGTTTAGAAGTACTTGCTGTTTCTTTGAACTCATTGTTATATCCAGTTTAATTTTAATTTCAGCCTCACTTTGACCGCCTGTTCGTCTCCTGTTAGTATTGTCTTTCGTTGATGGGCCATCTTCATATCCACCACAAATGACTGTGCATGACTTGTACTTTTCAGTGCACAATTTAACATACGTCTGACATATGACCTTGTATGTTTGACCTCTCTCCCATGGGATCGTTTGCAGTAGATCACCGCCCTCTAAGACATAACATACATTTGCGTTCTGGTCAATTAGTTTGTTGGCAACGTTCTTGAGCATTTCAGTTTGGAGATATGACTTGTTTGCTTGGCGCATCAGGCTGGGGCTCTCGAACACTGCTGGTGGGAAGGAACACAGTTCATGGGAGAAAAACATGTCTAAATCCTCCTCTGAGACTTCGTTGTGAGCTGCTGATATCATTCTTTGAAAAAGAAGCTGTGGATCATTTCATTTTTCATCTCTGTATTTGCATCATCGCACATAGGAATTGCTTGTTTGATTTAACATGTCGTTTAACCATACAACATGGTTTTCATCCGCTAATAGCGACAGGCGTACAGTCATCGGCGCGTTTGACTGCATGGCATGAAGGCCAAACAATGGACGATAATTCCGTTATAAACGAGTTAAATATTGAGTCGGTAATAAGTAATTCGGACAGTACTATAAATCCAGATAGTAAGGAATCGTGGTCATCTGGCCAGAGGATTGTTGAAATGGGCCATTTGTCATTGCACTCTCTGGCCCTACTTTCATTAAACTTCTCACTTTGAGATTGCTCTGGGCTCAAATGTTCTTACATTGATAAATCATTAAACTTGAACAATGTTGGGGTATATGTTTTATTTAATATTCAGAAACAATATCTCAATGAAGGCATTTAAGGAATTATTAACTTTGAGAATCTTGAGTT
Organism: Archivesica marissinica; assembly: GCA_014843695.1. NCBI lineage: Eukaryota > Metazoa > Mollusca > Bivalvia > Venerida > Vesicomyidae > Archivesica > Archivesica marissinica. The sequence goes on from CM026400.1 coordinate 7,772,179, forward strand.
GAGAACAATTTGGTTTTTATGGATATTTAGTTTTTAATACAAATTTATCTTAGCTTGAATGCGAAACAAGTTCTTAAAACTTATATTAATCCATCTCGAGAACCCATCCTCATGGAACCCATCGTCACGAGAGAGAAGAGGCAGTGTGGGATTTAAATGCCTTGCATAAGGACACAATCGTAATGGCTACAGCTGGGCGCGAACACTCCGGGTCTTTCGCACCTGAAGTGAACGCGCTTTCACGACTTCCACAATTCTAGCTAGTTATTACCCCAATACACACCTAAATTGGCCTCTTATGACAGGTGGTATCTTTATTGAGGTATTCTCTTGGGCAGGTTTGACTGTATTAATCAGTGTTACCATATATGGTGCTTAGTTTTAAATAGTATCACAATATTTGCATTTTTCATTTTTATGATTGAAAAATTACCTCCCTTTTAATTCTTGTACATGTTTTTTCACAGATGTTTTTACAGATCTATTCACATGTATTGTTTTATTCTTTGTACGTTTTTCCTTTTCTGGGCGTCTTTTACATAGCTTATCTAAGGAAGTAGATTGAAGTAGATTATGTTTCCTGTGGTTCCTGTTGTGTCAATGAATCTGCCATTGCATGGTATTTATTATTTTTACCATTCTTACAATGTTTTAATTCTAACGGTCTCCAATTAAACGTATGCTCATCGAGATTAATTTCTTCATCTGTTCAGGTGCCCATACTTCTGCACCGTCTTTAAAAGTTAATACTAGGGATTACTGGTAGTATGTATCTGCTAATCTGGCCTCTACAACTGTATATATTGTATTATTTTCGCAAACAATATATGATGATTAAACAACAGGCACTAAGAATAGTTTATTGCCACATATAATGTTACATAACTACTATGTATTTATGTATGCTTTATTGTGTATTTTGATTCACAGAGTCTGAGGTGTGATGATTTTGTGGTTAGGTCGCAGAATCACGAGTTACCACATATATATAAGCTCGAATGAGAAACTTTACTACATTACATGCAGATTAATAGCTCCCGAGACCTCATTCCTGATGGAATCCATCGCTGTAAGGGAGAGAGAAGAGATAATCTGGATTTAAGTATCTTGCCTAAGAACATCACCATTGTTGTTCTACCAGGGCTACAACTCACAGCCTCTCAATTTCAAGGCGGACTGTCCGACACCTTCCATTCTTATTCAAGTATAACGATTATATTCGCATATTCACATGTTCAGAACATACTTGCCATTGTTGTTAATTTCCAGATCCCGTAGTCCACCAGTACTTTCATCACTCTCATTTACCTTCCAGGTTGGGATTTAACCATAAACCCCCAGAAGCATTGTTCATAGTATACGGTCAACATGACATATGAGGACGCGGATGAACAAAATGATGAAGCTGACACGATTACAGTATATCAACTGACTTCACTGGTGCGTTACGCGTATTCTAGTAAATTGATGATATACCACAAGTTCATAATACAATTTGTGTACATCATTGTTAGTTGTTTTGTGTGAATACATAACTTTGTACATATATTAGCATATCTAGGACAACAATGTTGGTATTTAGATTCTGTAACATTTCTAGTGCATAGTTTACATAAACGATCATGTCTGTCAATTCTGGCTTATCTAACAATTTCCATTTCAACATTATGAGAACATATTCTAATTTCAGATTTCATACATACGTCAATATGAGGAATAAAACAATTACAATATATACAACGAGACATACAATCATAGTCATATACAAAAAGATAAAGCAGTAAATCGTATATTGCAGAGAAAATTATAGATACGTTGTCCAAATGTGTGGTTTTCCTCTACAAATAATAACTGGAGAGTCGCCATATGACATACGGTATTGGTGCGACTTTAAATCCAACAAGCAATACAAACACACATACAAACTTCTTTTCAAGTACTTTCTCTTGTAAAGTTCTCATGTTGTGGGTGGCTTGGATGATACATTAGAAAAACATATTTATTTCACAGGCATCACGGCAGTAGCGATGGCAGAAAATCCAGAAGAAACAGCTTACTTCCTCCGTTTTGTGTCTATGTATATAGACCTCGGAACAACGACTGTAGTAAGCGCATTTATACACCATTCACCTGATAAAGATGCTGACACATTTCTGGCGGGTAAAAGTCAAGAACTACATAAACTGAAGAGGAATAAAATACTAAACAAACAGGAGTGCGAGCTGGTATTCACACTGCCACATAATGTAAACAGTTTAGACATTTCCCTTTTGATTAAACTTATGATCAACTTATTCTCTAAGGAACAACTAACACCACCCAAAAAGGGCTGGAATAACCCTCCAAGGAACGCCGACAAATCCATAGCTGCTGATCTACTACGTCTTAGAAAAATACGAAATGAGATTGTTGGTCATCGATCCGAAGCAGTGCTACCAAAATGGCTCTTTGACAACAAGTGGGAAAACGTTCAACAAATTCTCCTAAGAATACAACACAGTATTTGCCCAGGTGATGAAGACAAACTGAAGAGGAGGATTGAAGATTACAAATTGCAGACGTTGGATCCATGCGTCCAGAACAAGCACGATAACATATTAAGGGGATGGCATGGCGATGTATCCGAATTACAAGTTGAGGTAACGGGTTGATGATATATATTAAATGCCACTATTGGAACATTGATATTTTCAAGCCGAGAAACAAAACCGTTTTTTTCCGGGTACTCCGTTTTCCTCCCACATGAATGACAACATTTACGCTTTCATCCGCGCCAATGAGAGTGATTAATATAAGTTAAAACTAAATAGAATAATTGTCATATAACCATATATTTGTGATATACTTACATAAATTTCACCGTACCGTTTGATATACAGTTAGGTTATATTTCGGGTTTTACGCCTGTATCAGCACCATTTTGGGCTATATCGCCGACGGGCAGTTTACCTAATAACACCTTTCCTGGGCAGGCTCCAGCGGTTAACCAGTACTTGTGTGCTCCAACCTCCGTAAGAAACTGCCAGCTTTTTCATATAAATGAGACACGGTCTGAGCGGGGCTCGAACCAGTGATGATAGGTTACAGTGGTATACAAGTCAGCGACTTTAACCACTCGACCACGGAGGCGGGGTTTGATATACAAAGTTATAAAATTCTTAGCAAATCATGTGTCGGTGAGCGCTTGCAATTCAATCAATCCAGTATGTGTTTTACGTTTATTTAACGTCGCTACCGGTGGTTTCCCATATGAGCGACGCCTCCTGACGAGATTAGTCATTTTAGATTGTTGCAATGATATAGACAGAGACACATTCCAACGTCTCCTCTGGTTCGTTTATGTGCACGGTGTAAAGCACCGACACGGAACCTCGGTTTAAAGTCCAATCTGACAGACTGTTTTAGTTTTATTAGGGTCAGACGGGGGATCTAACCTGATTACCAGTCCAACGTGTTAACTACTGGACTACATATCCGTCCGTAATCAATACATGTGGAATTATGTACTCCTATATAATATTCCAAAATGATAGAGCAGTCACATGACCATGTAATATTCATTACCAAATGGTCACGTGTCAAAAATATGAAATAAGTCTTGACAGGTTTAATTATTACACGCTAGGCCATTGGAAGTTTAGCATCGTAAATGAAACTGAGGTAAAATAAAAAAATAATTTATATGCACACACTGTTCTTAACATATTATGATGTAAATAATACTGAGTACGTAATGCAGCTTAAATTATGTCCATAGAGTGGTGGAACCTATGCCCGGCGTATTCCTATGCTCGGCGTATTTGTCCATTTACATCCGTATTTAAAATATTTATATAGTTACAGGCTAATTTCGCTGGCAGAGCTGAAGCATGGTTCAATAACATTCCGTTACGTGTATCGGTAGGCTGATGCAACTGTCACGTGACTTGTCCAGCATACGAATATAAACAAACAAATCATTGGGAGAATATTTCCACCGAAACTGATACGGTGTATGAACAATTCAGGTAGCTATCTGGAATTAAAAAATGTACACCTAACCCGATAAATAGTTTCTATACCATTTCTGATCAAAATAAGTTATTCAACAAATTATGGTGAATAAATAAAAAAATAACAAGTACGCAGTGCATAGGTGCCCTGAAGTATTGAGTTCCCCATATAAACGGGTACCAACCGACATCGTTTTCGACAGCTGTTTTGAGCAGCAAGGTCATACGCAATGAAGATAGATCTGTCAACAAGAGTTTTTGGATAGTTGTTTTCACAACTTAAGAAAATAATAATATACTGCAAGTGCAATTAACATTTTATACTGGTCATTATATGTGGGATTTACACCGAGCATAGGTTCCACCACTCTATATTTGTAACAACCTATATTTGTACGTACAATACATGTGTTGATAACACTTGCGTATTTGTATTTAAGGTTGAAGATTTAGTTACGAAACTTAATGGTAAGTTAAACAATATGATTTACTAATTATGAGTTTAGTAGTGTGATTTATATAGTAAGTAATTAATAAAGATTAGTACACCATATATACATTGTACAAGTACCATATTGGATTTGTTATTAACAACGTAGATATTGATTAATTATTAACTGATTTTGTTACTAAAGCTACATCACAAACAGCAAAGAAATGCATTTTCGCATGTATGAATGCATTGCTACTACACATTCTTACTCACTAACATTGAATCGATAAACAGTGTTTTAGTTGTCTACACATTTTCAAAAGTGAAAGTAGTATTTCATATAACGGTCACCCATGCTCCTGAATTAACGTGTGTTTGTCATTGGAATCAATACTTAACACGTGATACTGTCGTTTATAGAACATTTATCTAGGATTAGCCTACACATAAATATTCATAGGCACACATGTGAGATATAACGGCAAATCTCTAACATAAATCGTGTTATTAAAGAAACGCGCGTTTTATTACGCATGTATGTCGACCCTATTTACATTATTTTGTTATGTCAACAAATCGCGTATACGACGTTTGTTTACCAGTTGAACTACTCAGATTCTGTGGCAAATATTTGGAAACAAATGATACCATATAATAGGAAATTACATTCTGTATAAAATTGCGTTTTCACCGATGTAGTGTCGCTTTAACAATGTTATTAACAATTGATTGTTTTTATTAGTTATTATAATTCATTTTGTTATCAGTTATGTTGTTAAACAATTGATTTTGTTATTATCCATGTTGTTAAACAATTGGTTTTGTTATTATCCATGTTGTTAAACAATTGGTTTTGTTATTATCCATGTTGTTAAACAATTGATTTTGTTATTATCCAGGATTTAATCTTTATTTATGTCTCATCCATGTACATTACATAAAATATATACATAAAAGCTTAAACATTAACAACAGTACATGGCCATTCTTCAAAGAATTATAAGAGACTATATATCACAGTACGACTATCACATAATTACAGTACAATTCACCAAGGTATTTACAACATAGAACCAAGAAACAGTTGCTAATTCTCTTGTTGAATATGAATTAAAATACATAAGTTTCAAACACTGAAATGGAAAAGAGGGCACTAATGTGCATATTAAGAAATATTTTAAAAGATCAATTATCAGCCTCGATCAGATCGAGAATGAACTAATTAGCAGCTGTTTCTTGTGATAAATAAAAGGTATCAACACATATATTTAAAAAATAAAAATAAATCATACATTATTTACAAAGGTAAAAGTAGCGTCGTTGAAGTATATTAAAACAGGTCTTGGCGCAAATTCTAATTAGATATGGATCAGTAAACAGAAAAATAAGTTGATCAGTTTTGCTTAAATTAAGGAAGTTGCGTTCATACAACACTGCCTTTTCAAAAAGAACAGTTCTAAGGTCAGTGTATATGGTACATTCTAATAGTACATGACGTTCATCTTCCAAAACACTACAAAACGGACATTTGCGATCTTCTAAATGTAGATTTTCATACCTTCCAGTTTCTATGCGAATTGGGGCAACTCCACACCTAAATTTACTATATGCAGACCTATGTCTTGTAGGTAAAATTAGGTTACAATATTCCTCAGTTCGAAAATCAGTTTTAAATGTACAATATGTTCTTAATTTATTGCAACCTCTTCCGGATGTACCAGAAACGCTAGTTATAGAGGAAGACCACTCTGCTACATATTTTACCATATCAGATTTTTCTACACGATCTACAAATGTGTGTTTAGATATGGGTACAGACAAATTACAAAATTCAACCAAATTATGATCTGCAAAATGCTTCTTGACGAAATAAAACCAGTTTTTGCAATTAGCAGATTTAATGTTTGCCCAGAGTGCAATACGTTTATTCAGTCTAGAATTGTTCGTATTAGCTAACCGTGTCCAAAATAATGCAATAGACTTCCATTGACGGACAGTAGGTTGAATCCAACCCATTTCTCCTGAGACCGCAGCATTAGGCGTGTATTTTCCAACACCCAGAAAAAATCTCATAACTCGGTTTTGGACTGCATTTATGTTGTTAAACAATTGGTTTTGTTATTATCCATGTTGTTAAACAATTGGATTTGTTATTAGCCATGGTGTTAAACAATGAGAGACATCGGTCAGTTACTGCCCCTGAATACTCCCTAAATGTAGATAGGTCCTATTAAGTGTTTTACTCTGTTTTTATCGTTTATTCCTTTGCACAACATGCTAGCAATTTTATTCTACTATTGCTTCTTATGAGTATTAAATTACTATATCTCGACAGATCTCATACAGTATATGCAATGGGTACTTATTTGTAAAAGAATGTTATCAGTTAATTAACATGATTTTGATAAAATCACATTTATCATACCGCAACATCTGGTTAGGGAACAACAGTAAAAACAAAGGATTCTAACTAAAAGGACCTATTCACATTTTGGGATAGATCAGACTTTATCTGCTAAGGGAGGTAATAGAAAATTAGAGATGTCTCTCATTGGATTTGTTATCAGCCATGGTGTTAAACAATTGGTTTTGTTATCAGCCATGTTGTTAAACAATTGGTTTTGTTATTAGCCATGGTGTTAAACAATTGGATTTGTTATCAGCCATTGTGTTATACAATTGGATTTGTTATCAGCCATGGTGTTAAACAATTGGATTTGTTATCAGCCATTGTGTTAAACAATTGGATTTGTTATCAGCCATGTTGTTAAACAATTGGTTTTGTTATTAGCCATGATGTTAAACAATTGGTTTTGTTATTAGCCATGTTGTTAAACAAATGGATTTGTTATTAATCGTGTTGATAACAATTGATTTTGTTATCAGCCATGCTGTTAAACAATTGGTTTTGTTATTAGCCATGTTGTTAAACAATTGGATTTGTTATTAATCATGTTGGTAATGATTTTGTTAATAGCTATGTTGGTAACAATTGATTTTGCTATTAGCCACGATGTTAACAATTGAGTTTTTATTAGTTATTGCTATAACCATGTTAGTAACAATTGAATTTGTTATTAACCATATTGTTAACAATTGATTTTTGATCAGCCATGCTGTTGCAGGTTCGAATCTCACCGGGGGCGTCGAATTATTTCATGTGAGCAAGCTATCCAACTGGTTTGCGGAATGTCGATGCCCGCCGGTGCCTGAAATACTGCTCAAAGGGGCATCCGGCGATCTTTCTCCACGAATAATAGCGGGATCGTCGCTCTATGACCCACGCAGTTGGTGCGACTTTAAACCACAGAAACAAATAAACAAGTCTTGGCTATTTAAATCGCTATTCTAAACAAACCATTACATAGAATACAATCGGATTAATTGAGCCACGACGTCCAGGTCATCATGTTATATTTATCCAAAACAACAGGCTCAAATTGAGAACACTTAGTCAATTGTATTGCCTTCATGGGTAAAAAGTACGAATAGAAATTTGATAAGGGCTATAATAGCGAATTATGTTTATACTAGAGATGGAATCGAATTACACTTAGCATACATGTAATATGTATCCAAACATTTTATGGAATACAGAATATATAATTTAAAGTCGACTAGCGGCGAACGTTGGTATATGTTTGACATATTTGCTGTTGTAGACCAGAAGCCTACCATTATGCATAACATGTCAATGCTGAATTCGCAATGTGCATGCACAACCGTGGTTCTAGATTGGTTGACAATTATGCACTGCTGTATTGAAAAATAGCTAGTTCTTAAAGCTGGTGTTGCATGCCTGATGACCTATCTGCATGGATTCAGTGTACTTAAACATAATGGCATTGTTTATTTAATGCAGGTATGGATGTATATCTCAAAAACAAATCAGACCGATACGAACGATACATTATACTACTAGTTAAAGGTGGACGCTTAGTACTATCGAACTTTCTAGAACACGAATTAAAGAGACAGAAGAAAGATCTAAGACAGGTTATTCAAGATAAAGAAAGTTTCTTCAGGAACAACATCACTAACAATGGTCACGTAGATACTCTATATCCACATGAATCTAATTCTGCACAACAATTTGACACTTCAACTTGGGACACCATACTCTTAGCGGTTGTTCTTCTGCAAGTCATTGACTGTAATTGTGACAATGAAATAAAACTTGCAATAGAAAGCATTAGTAACGCAGAAAAGAACTACGCAGACGCAGTAATTTTGTCATTGAACAGCGATGCTTTCTTAGATTATGTAGTTGATCTAAAGTGTAGCATTAAAGATCTGTCGCGTGTTCTGGAAAAGGACAAGAAATCAGATATTGAAAAGATTTTGGAAGAATGTAAGAGCAATTCACAGAACAGTCAAACACTACAGGCATGCTTCGAAGAGCTCACGTCTCGAGGGATACAACTAAAGAGTATAGCGGATACATTTGCTGGTATGTTTGTAATTTGCTCGTATAAAGATAATGAACTGAATAAATCTATATATCAAATTTATTCAGTTCATTATTTACAAATATTTACAAGATAATACATACATGTATTAATACAACACGCATACATTCAAATGCAATGTATATGTATGATACTACATGTATATATGTTACAAACTATTTTCAATTTTCCTGGTTCGATCCCCCGTCTGACCCTATTAAATTAACAATCTTTCAGATGGGACGTTAAACCGAGGTCTCGTGTCGGTGCTTTACCAGAGGAGACTCTGGAATGGGTCTCTCTCTGTATCATGCACTATCCTCCAAAAATCTCAAATGACTAATCTCTTCTCTTAAACATTATGACAATAAATTTATGTATATTTAACGTAAATGGAATGGCATCCAGAGAAGTGGAGATAGTAGTAATAGCAGAGGTATTGGTATTTTTATAAACTGTGATAGGTCATATAAAATCAGATTATAAAGAAATAGTTAAAGGCCGTTTTCAGCTATTAAAATTAGAAATATCGGATAATTCTTGCGTTTTGCTAAATGTTTATGGACCAAATAATGAAGATAAAGAATTCTTTGATATATTAGGAAAAGTAATAACAGATAATAACAGTGGAACACTAATAATTGGCGGAGACTTTAATGTTGTGCTAAATTTTGACTTAGATAAACTAAACGGAAGACTAGATACACATAAACAAAACTCACAGCAGTTAAATATAATAATTGAAAATAATGACCTTCACGATAATTGGCGAACAGCAAACCCTTTAACTAAGAAATATAGTTGGCATTCAAATACTAAACCGCTTTCTGTATTTTTATTTAATTCATCACTAACGTTGCCGAACACATTATTTCTAGAAATATTGTCATTGTATTATTAGCCAACCACTCCCACGAAGACAAGTGTCCCGGGACGCCAGTTTGGTTTAATGACCTGCCATCAAAGTTTTCGTTATTTCCAGCGTTATCATTCATGATTTTAATAACTTCACATAAGTTTCATGAGCTATTTTCTCACAATTGTCACTTTGTTTTAAATCGATATGTTTCAATAATATAGCAGATTGTAAATAACACTAGCCTTAGCTATAATTGTGATTAGTTTAAACATATTTATATTATGTCAATACATGATTATTTACAACAACTGATATAAAGAATTGGACGGAAAGCTGTATAGCTTATGAATGTCCTCTCCTTTAAATATTTGTGATTAAGCAGGTATAATAGTTTATATACAACGATTGCGAAACAAGCTTTAACAATTTAAATAAAAGCATACCAACATTTAATCGCTAATAGCATTATTGAGTCATGTTAGAATGGACTATTTCGTGGATAGTCGCAATATGAAAAAACAAATAAACAAATACTGATTACGCTCACTTTAAAGTTACGTTCAATATTCTATTGTGCTACCGTTAAACTTGCATTTTGTAGAACAACAAAATAAAACAACCCAATTATATATTGGTAAATATATTGTTGTCGAATAAATTAATTCTCTGTAGTCCAATTCAACGATTTATTTGATGTTGAAACATATTTCTTATATTTCAGAGACATTAAAAAAAACTAAAGACCATCTGCAACAAATGATAACTCATGGGATAGATTTCAAGAACGAACATGGTAACTCTATTATTTTTCGGTATTTCTATTTTAAATAATCAAGTAAAAATATTATCGAACATATTAGCCAACTTTCTAATTTTCGGGAAACAAATTCGAGTATTCATATATAAAAAGAAAGAAGACACAAGTTCCCAAATCACCTTGCCATTCCACCAAGATGGACATGACCACCAGTGTCATATTTAATTGTTCCAGTTGGATTATTTGTAGTGGAGCAATTTGCCAACATAAAGTTTGTTTTAATGTCCAAACCACCTTGTTGGTCTCCCAACAAGCTTGGCATAAAACAGCAGACTATAATCCTGTTACTACCAATCTGTTGTGCATTTTGTAATCCAGTTCATGTTAAATTAGTTTTGTTCCGGTTGGGTAACTCATAGCTGATTTATGGCTCTTTGAACATTCTTACAGCTGACACCTTGTCTGCCATTTATCTCCAAAAACCCCATGTTGGTTTGCCACTATTCATAACAGGAAACATCAGTAAGATGTGTAATTGTTTTTGTTATTATCTATTCTGGTTGGCGGATTACTGTATTAAGCAAAATGTATGGTAATCTGTATTTATTTTCTTAATTGGACGTGACTCCATATTAAATTATGCTTCTCGTAGTTGTTGTTCAGTACTGCAATTTCCTTTTCTAATCTAATCTTTATTTCCAAATATCGTTTGAAATGCACGGGTTTGTTTGTTTATATTTCATATTTAATAATTATTAAGAGATTTACGAGAGAGATGTTTTGTGGATTTATGGTCGTTTGAGCTTGTTGCCAATGCAGATCATGTAGTCCCTCCATCTTCATAATTCCTTGTTGATTGCTCACATTTCTTCACATGAACCATTAATATGATGTATCGTTGTGTGTATTCTTTTCCGGTTTGACTATTATTATTGTATTTACTGTCCGTTCAACATCTTGACACAACACATCGTGTCCGCGATACGTCACTGGAATCCAGTTTGGATGTGTTTAGCTGATTGATTGCCCTTTGAACAGGGTGGCAAATCAAGTGTTACCATATTTCGTATCCAGACCACTACTAATTCACCAGCTCATGAACACAGAAAATAATCATTATCACTCGTTGCTACGCGATGCGTGATACTGTTAACTGTTAATGCTGTAAAATATAATTTGCTTCGCCCATACACTGAAACAAACAAATATCCGCTTTATAGTTGGTAAATTGCCGTTAGCGGGTAGGTCAAATAAATACTAGACAAATATTACTAATACACAATAGTATTGTTTTTTATTCAGTACTAGAGCTGAAAATGATAACACTTGGAAAGGATGAAGAGAAAAATAAATTGGCAGAAACAATTCTGACTCAAGTTTGGTCTGAAGCCATAAACAGATCTGACACCACTGCTGATTATCAAGAAGTAAGAAGAGAAGTGGTCAACATCCTTGAAGAAATTAGAAAGCAGAGACACGTTAAAAATGTCAGCATCAAGCAGAAGTGTATTCTTTTGCAAATAACCTGCTCTTCGCCCGCTGAATTGTTGAATCTTATCAACTATTTTGAGAGTGGTGGCTTTAAAGGAATGCTTGGCAATATATCGAAGGAAATGGGTTACATTATCGATACCGTATTTTCTATGCATGCAAACCTAACATTGGAATCACTTCATGAACTCCTCAGCGACAGTCGTAAGTTTGTTTCAATTCCAATTGAAGTAGAAGTTAGCTGGAAAATTTACCATCATGATGATTCTTACAAGAGTGCGTATGACTTTGTATGAATTGTTGGAATGTTTCAATACTATACACGTGTAACTCATACGGTTAGCTTTATGACACAAATACTACCCTTTTACTCCTTTAAAACCCCAAATATGATACAAAAAGGAAATCAAAATACAATTCTACAATGCATTTGATATTACTTGGGCCGTTACATTGAAAAATAGCGATCACTAATCTAAGGTAGTATTTGGAAATAAACATTTTGGTGCATTTATTACACAACTTGTGGGCTTGCAATTTGTTGTAAAACATTGGGTAGTAAATACAAATAAAACTGTTAACTCCTGGAATATCTGGGCTACTATAGTACTACAATAGTTGTTCAGACACGGTAATACAATGATAAACAGTAATACGATGATAAACGTAGGTTCATATAAATCCAGGTGGTACAGGTTGACTGACAACTCTATCATACGTAAGGAGTCAAATACCCTAATGCTCTGTTTGATATTATAATTGTGGCAATACCTCCATGCAAAGCCGTACATACTGTGCGGGTTTATGCCACAATTGATTGGTAATATTGAACAACTACGTATCTTGATGACATTATCTCAGTTTGTTATTTGCAAATTGATAAAAAAGAGCTATTGCTGTTGTACACTGTCAATTCAAAACAGAATGGGCTAGAAAACCATTTAGATATTAGAATAGACTTAGAAAACACGATAAACAACACAAGAACCGACACGTTCTTTCTTTTGTCAATGTAGGAAGTACAATATGCTATATCCTCTTTTATAGCCGCTGAATGTCCACAGCAAGATCAACTCGGTATCATCCTCCCAATTACAGTCTCCTCGCCAGCTGGTATGATGGAGTTACGCTCATTCTTCAAGAGTGGTACAATAACAAACAGCGCACATGCCATTGCAGCATCTCTGTCGAAACACTTAGGGGACACCATAAGTCTGAACATTCAGGCAGATATGACGGATTTACAAAGTGTATTTGACAATACTGGTAAGAATCCCTAATAACGTTAAGTCTGACTGAACACTGGAAGTTGCAGTTGCTTTGAAATAATGTGTCATAATTTGTCACAAAATACTTATGTCAATTTGGGAAAATAGATTACAATGTATGTATACAATCCCATAGTTTGCAAAGCAGAAATGTATTTTAGGGAAGTTCCTGCACTTGCATCTTCAATTTCTATTATCTAGAGTGATATATTTATTATATTATGTATTATGTCAATTATAATTTTATTCTAGGAAACTGCAAACATTAACTGGCATGCTCGGAAAGATACACATGTGATTACAATGCTATGAGGGTCTGATTGACATGTACCTTTATTATACAATCACTGTTTGAATACGAAAAGTGTACTATCATAATCGCATACATGTGTGCATACGATCATGTACATGCACCTGTATATTGATGTGGCTTATTGATACATTAGTCAATGTATGATTTTATTTGTTTTATCCTAGCGTTCACTGTATATATGGATTACAGGACTAATTCATTTCACATGCATTTCTGCAACACGAGCGCATGATATAAGTATGCGTGTTGCATTTCAAATGAATAATTCTATTACGGTAGAGGTTGTATTAACAGACAATCACAAAATATCTACTTCATTAGATTGACTATCTCTCTCTGGCCAAAACATAGATTATGTGCTTGACGTGGTGATTTTTTTTCATCGTTGTGTGCAGCTGTTATATTTGCATTTATAAGGAAAGATCGCAATATAAATACTAGTAATATCTATATAGTCAGCTAAGCAGTTGCATATCATATTATTTTCATAAAAGACACTGACCAGTCCAGCTCCGACAGCTTTGAGGACAATGAAGAATATACAGATCATCGTCTACAACATAACAGTCAACAGACCGAAGATGACGCCCACATAGAATACGTAGATCGAGGCGATATACAGACCGAAGATGACGCCCACATAGATCGAGACGATATACAGACCGAAGATGACGCCCACATAGATCGAGACGATATACAGACCGAAGCTGACGCCCACATAGAATACGAAGATCGAGCCGACATACAGACCGAAGATGACGCCCACATAGATAGAGACGATATACAGACCGAAGATGACGCCCACATAGAATACGTAGATCGAGACGACATACAGACCGAAGATGACGCCCACATAGAATACGTAGATCGAGACGATATACAGACCGTAGATGACGCCCTCATAGAATACGTAGATCGAGATGGCATAGAAAACGTACGGGTATAAGTTTATAAAGTGTTTACAATGCAGCGGTCTTTATTTGTTAAATGGAAGGATAAAGGTAGACTTTCAGGGACATGTTACATGTAAAGGGCTAGCACGGTTGATTATATCATGTGCACTTCATCTTTGTTTGAATATGTATATGGATTGAACGTTTTAGAAGGTTGTAGTTTATTCTCTGACGCGCATAATCCATTACAGTTCAAAGTTGATTTTCAGGCATGTTGCACAGTCATATAACAATAACCAAACTAATTCAAAGGAGGTTAAATTATGGATATATATAAACGAAATGTATTTTTAGAGAAATTAGACACTAATGAATTGCTAGATTACTGAACACCGTTTGGTATCTCAAAAGAACTTTAACCAAGCAAATGCTGATAAAATTGTTAATTTTGTGTATGTGTTTATGGGTTCGAATCGCACCGACAGCTTAGGTCAGATGGCGATTATGTATCTATTATTGGTGGAGGAAGATCCCGGTTACCCTTCGAGCAGTATTTCACACCATTCCAATTTTGGAGATAACCTATTCCTGACCTATAAATGATAGATACATATATGTACACATATATTACGTGTATATCCTTTGTATTACAGGAATTCGATGATTACACATCATGCTTGAGCGAGTCTGAAAAACGGCGTGTACACATACAGGACATGTCAGAATATAGGAGAGGTAAAACACTTAAACATCTATTCGGTACTCATGTGCGTGTATCTATTATTATTATTGATTGGACGAGTACGTATTTCACAGAAACCTAACATGAAAATACGTGCTCGCAGTCAGTCGAACATAATATATCCAGTCGTGTCTGATGAGAGCACATTTCATTGATAACCATTGTAACGAGTGAAATGAGAAAGCTATATCAATTGTAACGACAGACTGGGTAAATTGTGGCAATTTTACGTTCGGTAGAAAAGGGGAAACGATGACAATTATATCGGGGAAACGGTAAAGAAAGGTGTGGCCGTTGTAACAACAGAAATGGCACAACTGAGACACTTGTAAGGACAGCAATGAGGAAATATGTTGCATTTGTAACGAGGGAAACATATGTTGCAATTGTAACAACAGAAATGGGACAGCTGTGGCAATTGCAACTTGAGAAACCGGAGAACTATGGCAATTGCTAAGACACAAATGGGAAAGCACTGTCAATTGTAACGAGAGAAATGGGAAAAACTATGACAAACATAGCGAGATAAATCGGAAAGTTGGAACAATTGTAACGAGAGAAATGGTGTCATATAGAATATTGACCCGCCATAATAATGACCCGTGGGTCATTATTCTATAGGAAAAAGTGACCCGATGGTCCATATTCTATTGTAGAATATTGACCCCCCTTATAGAACCCCCCTTTCCCCAAAGCCTACACAAACAATGTTATCAATATATTGTATTAATAATTGCATAACCTATAAAATAAACAATTATTAATAAAATTATATTGAATTAATGTATGAAAAAAGACATACACCCAACTTAATTGGTATTTGAAACCATGCAGCTGAAAATAAATACCATAAAATAGCACAGTACTAACCATTCTTGTCATATTTATGCAATTCTTCTCTTAAACTTGCCAGAAAATGTGTGTGTACAACTGACGTAGCTAACTAATTTTGTTAATAAAGCAATACAACCTTATTGGCACTGCAATCAACTGTGACACGTCCTGTGTTCCCAATAATCTGCTTACATGTTATATATAATTCATAATAGGTAATATTTTATTATTGTTATGAGTAAAAACAGACAACATTATGGGTCATTATTCTATGGCATGGACAAGTGATCCCCCTCATTCGTACTGTGTAAACATAGGGGTGTCATTATTCTATGGTATGGAAAAGTGACCCCCTCACTCATATATTTAACATACAGGGGGGTCATTATTATATGTAAAGGTGACCCGCCATATCTCATATAGTTAACATTATTCTATGGTCAGGAATGGTGACCCCCCTCACTCATATAATTTACATATAGGCGGTCATTATTCTACGGGATGGAAAAGTGCCCCCCTCACTCGCATAGTGTAAATACAAGGGGATCATTATTCTACGGCATGTAAAGGTGATCAGACAACATCTCATATAGCTTACATACAGGGAGGGGATTATTCTATGGTATGAAAAAGTGACCCCCCTCACTCATATAGTTTACATACAGGGTGTCATTATTATATGGCATGGAAAAGTGACCCCCGTTGACTCGTACTGTGTACACATAGGGGGGGTCATTATTCTATGGCATGGAAAAGTGACCCCCTCACTCATATAGTTTACATAAAGGGCGGTCATTATTCTGGCATCTGAAAGTGATATCCCTCACTCATACTGTGTAAACATAGGGGGGGGTCATTATTATATGGCATTGAAGCGTAACCCCCGTTAACTCATACAGTGTAAACATAGGAGGGGGCCATTATTCTACGGCATGTAAAGGTGACCATCCAAATCGCATATAGTTTACATACAGGGAGGGAGTCATTATTCTATGGCATGGAAAACTGACCTCCTCCGCAGTCATATAGTTTACATACAGGGGGTCATTATTCTATCGTATGGAAAAGTGACCCACCGTTACTCGTACTGTATAAACATAGGGGGTCATTATTTTATGGCATGAAAAAGTAACCTCCTCCTCATTCATATAGTGTACATCAGGGGATCATTATTCTATCGCATGGAAAAGTGACCCGCCGTCACTCGTACTGTGTAAACATAGGGGTTATTATTTTATGGCATGGAAAAGTGACCCGCCGTCACTCGTACTGTGTAAACATAGGGGGTCATTATTTTATGGCATGAAAAAGTAACCTCCTCCTCATTCATATAGTGTACATCAGGGGATCATTATTCTATCGCATGGAAAAGTGACCCGCCGTCACTCGTACTGTGTAAACATAGGGGTTATTATTTTATGGCATGGAAAAGTGACCCGCCGTCACTCGTACTGTGTAAACATAGGGGGACATTATTCGATGGCATGGAAGTATGGCCTGCCTTCACTCGGATAATCTACATATAGGGGATCATTATTCTATGGCATGGACAAGTGACCTACCCTCAATCAAATAATCTACATTAAGAGGGTCACATTCTTCATGTATGCATGGATCAGTTTCTTGCACTGAATACATAGGGAGGCACACATAAAATATAACGTTGTCGGTCCTTGCTCATAAACTATTAAAATATTACTTATTATGAATGATATAAAACATGTAACCAGTGTATTGGAAATACAGGAAGTGTCACTGTTGGTTGCAGTTCCCTAAAAATGGTTGTATTGCTTTTCGGTGTGGCAAATATGATAAGGTTTAATTTGATCCACACTAGTCAGAATTACAATTGTTAACAACATATTACATAGTTATGCACATTTTCACAGACGGATATGTAGTCCAGTGGTAACACGCTGGACTGGTAATCCAGGGATCACAGGTTCGATCCCCCGTCTGACCCTAATAAAATTAACAGTCTTTCAGATGGGACGTTAAACCGAGGTCTCGTGTCGGTGCTTTACAGAGGAGACTCTGGAATGGGTCTCTGTCTGTATCATGCACTATCCTCCACAATCTAAAATAACTAATCTCTTCAGGAGGCGTCGCTCATATGGGCAACCGGTAGCGACGATAAATAAACGTAAAAACCTGCACATTTTCTCGAAAGTTTTATGAGAACATGATAATAATGGTGTGCTATAATAAGTGGATAGCATAATAATTAGATTTGATAAAGAAATATACATCAATTTCTGCTGAAGAAGCATCCAACTAGCATTTTAACCCATATGAGCGACGCCTCCCGAAGAGATTACGTCATTTTAGATTTTTGGAGAATAGTGCAATGATACAGACAGCGACCCATTCCAGAGGGTAATTATTCCATGGCATCGAAAAGTGACCCTCTCTCTCATATAGTCTACACATAGCGGGGCCATTATTCTATGACATCCATGTTCAATGTATACATAGGGGTTGGGGGGTCATTGTTCTTATTTGTTTTATGTTTGTCTGTGTAAATATTATGCATATGCATTAAGTGAACCTCCTAGTTATACAGCACCCACCACCTCATTATCATCTTTAGAACTTGATAAAGACAAATTATCTGCATACTTGTTTTGTTCAGATTCAATATATTTATGTTATTCGGTACATTATTGTATCAACATATATGTTGTTAGGCCTTATACAGTGCTAATTAACATTTAATTATAATAAATTCAATATTCTATATGACACCGGGACTCCCGAAAAGCACTCTTTTCCCAATACATATGAATTACAAACTTTGAGAATTTTCAATTGTCGGTTCATATTCTTTGAAGTCTGCAGAATTGAAATTATGCCTGTTTCAACAATACTACATGTACTATATAGCTTGCGCCTTCATCAGGTGTCTGCTATATAATTACATTATAATTCAACGTTTCGGCTTGCGCCTTCATCAGGTGTCTGCTATATAATTACATTATAATTCAACGTTTCGGCTTGCAGCCTTCATCAGGTGTCTGCTATATAATTACATTATAATTCAACGTTCGGCTTGCATACTTTTGAGGGTCGGGTCAGACGACATCTCGGCCCATGTCCCCGTACAAATAGCCAACAAAATTTGGTCAAATCAGTACATAAATTTGTCATTACTTCTTAAAGGCAATATCGGCCAATGCTTGTGTGATTCAGATATCTGAATCTGGTATTGTCCAGACACGGGCGAAGCCAAGTGAGGATAAGGCCACACCAAATTGATCTGTTGTTCTACGGAATTTTGGCAGAAAAAAATGGTACGAACGATCGAAATAAAAATAGTTTTTTCCTGTTTCAGTCATTTTAGGGTCGAACGAAGAAAATAAAAATAGATTTCCATGATATAAATAAAAGAAAGAAACAAAAATAGTTGTACCAAACAGACATACTTCATTATTTAAAGCATGCTCATTTTGTTGCTGTCAAGGGCCATAACTCTGTTCTTAATTGGTAAAAGGGAAACAAAACCCCAGATGCACAACTTCACATGCTGACAAACATAACTGTACCGTTTCATGACCCTATGTCAAGTACTTGCGGAGCAGTGTGTACCACATGATTCAGCTGCACGCATGTACATACAGACAGACAAGAGTAAATCTATACTAGTATGCTCCCACAAGGTTGGAGGCATAAACATGTAATTGAAGAATATTTAGAAAAAAACATTTATTATTTGTATATCACTTAAACCGCATTCTTCCTGAATTTTGTCTCTTTTGAAAATATTGTCATGTATTTTATAACGTTAAATGAAGGCGAATGCCTCATCAACAATGTCTGATCCGAATTATGTCTTCCGTTTCTTCATGAATTTTGTACCCCAGGTCTTAGCCTCTTTCCCACTAGCGTGACAACATCTACACAGTGGCCGTACCACTGAGAACTTTGTGTACAGTTCACATATATAAGCATTGTTATCATCCAACAGTTCATCATCTCTTCCACAGTAACAGCACACCGGAGCTAAATAAAGTCTACATTTGGCAGAAAAGTAATTTGTTTCCACGGCTGTGGGCAAAAACACGACATGTTGGCATGTATCTTTGCAGCTGACCACTAACACATTTTTCAGTGTGGAGGCTGCCATCTTGAAAATAAAGGATAAATTCCGGATATAAACGCTACGGTGCGGTACCATTCCGATTTGATAAAATTCGATACACGGTAATACGCCGTATTACAATAAGAGTAAGCTGCTAGGGCGCTGCTAGTTTTGGGTCAATATAAGAATCTTCTCGGTTGTACATAGTTCGTTTTGAAAGTATATAACGTATTTCATTCCAAGCTAATACATCGGCTAATAATATATTGTCTACTGTGGCATTTACCGAAAGGTGTACCGGTATTCCGGTAATTCATTTTGGTTAAAACAGGGTCGGTAAATCCGACGAACAACTGATCAATTTGGTGTGGCCTAAGGTCCCAAATATTGAAAGATGGACAGATGCTTTTCTAATATACACCTCTATTTATCTTAAAAAATACCCAGACAAAGCACAACAATTACTAAATTACACCAATCTCATCAGGGAGGCAGCAAGTCGCAATCAAGGAGCTGGCGAACTTATGTTGAACAGTTTAGGCTACGCCAAGCTTTGAACCTACAATCTTGGGGGAAAATTAACTCTGACCTTTGGCTAAGGATTATGACTCTGTCTCCCCCATCCTTTTCGTCTTCCGATACTTACAAAAATAAGACGAATAAATCTGACACATCTAAGGGCACATGTTTGGATTTCAATAACAGTTTTTGCTCTTGGAACCCTTGCAGGTATATTCATGCCTGCTCTAATTGTGGTCTTACCAATCACGGCCGGCAGACCTGTTTTAAGCTTAACCCATCCCGGGGTAGTCATTCCTTTCGTAGGGGTGGCAGGTACCGTACCAACAACCAAGGGGAGGAACGTCTCAGAGACGTGGCAGCCAGTAATCCTACTGAAGCTGAAACCTCGCAATCTGATTTGTTTTCCTTGGCATCATCCCCCATTGTCCTTGATCAGTTGTTTAACGAGCTGGTTTGTTATGATCCTTTAGAGGCCTCTGCCATTTATAACGGGTTTTCTCTAGGTTTTCCTCTTTTTTATACGGGTCCCAGGACCCCGTTTGATGCCAAAAATTTAAAGTCTGCCTTGGAGAGGCCTGAAATTGTGCGTCAAAAAATTAAGATTGAAATTGAGGCGGGCAGAGTGGCAGGCCCTTTCAGTACACGCTCAATTCCCACCTTGCGTGTTTCCCCTATTGGTCTTGTCCCTAAAAAAGAACAAGGAGAATTTCGCCTTATCCATCATCTATCCTATCCCCGGGGCAACTCACTTTTTAATGATTTTATCGACCCATATCTGTGCTCTGTCCAATACACTAGGTTTGACGAAGCCATTAACATGGTCCAAGACCTTGGGAAAGGTTGCTTGTTAGGTAAATCAGACATTAAATCTGCATTCAGGCTATTGCCAGTTTCTTCCCTAGATTATGACCAGCTTGGTTTCATGTTTGAAGGTAAATTTTATGTTGATAAGGCTATGCCATTTGGCTGTAGTATAGCTTGTAAAACATGGGAACAATTTGCAACATTTCTTGAATTCTGCGTGACCAAGCACTTATCGCATGGGAAACTACTGCATTACTTGGATGATTTTTTATTTGGTGGTAAACAGGGAACAAATCATTGTGCTCATGTTATGTCTGTTTTAATGGGTAGAATGGATCAACTTGGTGTGCCAGTAGCACAAAACAAGACCGAAGGACCTACAACTAAATTATGCTTTTTAGGACTTTTTATTGATACGGAAGAAATGATGATCTTACTACCCCCTCGAAAAATTGAGGAAGTCACTATTAAGATTCAGGAGGTTTTGGCACATAAAAAATGTAAATTGAAAACAATGCAATCATTAATTGGCTCATTGAATTTTGCCTGTCGTGCCATTGTACCCGGACGGCCCTTCTGTAGGCGCCTTATTGACTCAATATGTGGGCCTCACCACCATGTACGCATTACAAAAGGCATGAGAAATGACCTTACACTCTGGTTAAATTTCTTCAAAGATTTTAATGGTATTTCTGTGTTTCATGACCGGTTTTGGGTTTCAAACGATGAGATCCAGTTGTTCACTGACAGTTCTGGGGCTTCAAATTTAGGTTTTGGAATTTATTTTTCCGGAAGTTGGGCATATGCCCAATGGCCACTAGATTGGGTTGAACAGGGCATAACTGATGACATTACAGTCTTGGAGTTTTTTCCGTTACTTGTGTCATTGCATCTCTGGGGTGAAAAGTTGCGATATAAAAAGATATGTTTTAGGTGTGACAATTTAGCAGTAGTCTACATTGTGAATGCTATGACATCCAAGTCTGAAATGGTCATGACCTTGCTAAGGGCTTTTACATTGATTTCCTTAGATAAAAACATAGTCGTCAAGGCAGAACATGTTGCTGGTAGTACAAATAAACTGGCAGACGCTTTAAGTCGCTTTCAATTTCAGAAGTTCCGCCAACTGGCTCCTTTGACTGGGCAACATGGTGACAGGGCATATTTCAATTTAATTAATAGTCTATAATTTTCTCGCAACCGTCAATCTTGAGGCCTGGACACTGTATCATGCAGGAACGGGGTCTCTGGGTCAGGGGTGCGATGTTGAGAGCTTAGGGGTGCTTCTCACATGGCATGCCCACAGTGGTAAAACCTTGTGGGAGGTTCCCCTAGGGTCTCTCAAAATTCATTAGATTTTGTATTCTAAATTAAGCTTACAGGGGAGAGAATTTGTCCAGAACAGGCAGGGGATATCTGTATTAGCGCATCTCTCGCAGAACCCACTTTTAGGCCTTTGTGTCAAATTAAGCTTACAGGGGAGAGAGATGTATTAGTGCATCTCTCGCGGAACCCACTTTTAGGCCTTTGTTTTATAAAAGGAACTTGGAAGGATAATTAAATATTTATGCACTGTATAAGTCCCCCAAAGGATAGATTAAATGCTGGAAAATTTAGAGTGCATTTTACCAATATCTAAAAGGAAAAAAGGATGGATTAAATGTATACAAGTTCCTAAAAGGATGGATTAAATGCTGGAAAATTTGGAAATTCATTATTGATATTGGGGGCACACTAAAAAATAACCAAAAAACTTACGGCCGTCGACTTTAAACCTGCCTCCTTGTTGCCCATCTTTGGCTGTAGGAATGTGTTTATAAGAGATTGGTCACTTGTGGCCAACAATCACCACAAACTATTGTTTTGCACTTACCACGGTAGTGCATTGTATGCTTGTAAATCTTTTATATGTTTCAATAACAATTCAAATTGGTATTTTATTTTGTTGTTTTATCAGTCAGCATCCTTGAATAATTACATTATAATTCAACGTTTCGGCTTGCGCCTTCATCAGGTGTCTCCCCACCAAACAAATTCAATTTCGGCTTGCCCTTCATCAGGTGTCTCCCAAGTCCTATATAATTACATATATTCAACGTTTCGGCTTGCCCTTCATCAGGTGTCTCTATATAATTACATATATTCAACGTTTCGGCTTGCGCCTTCATCAGGTGTCTCTATATAATTACAATAATTCAACGTTTCGGCTTGCGCCTTCATCAGGTGTCTGCTATATAATTACATTATATTCAACGTTTCGGCTTGCGCCTTCATCAGGTGTCTGCTATATAATTACATTATAATTCAACGTTTCGGCTTGCGCCTTCATCAGGTGTCTGCTATATAATTACATTATAATTCAACGTTTCGGCTTGCGCCTTCATCAGGTGTCTGCTATATAATTACATTATAATTCAACGTTTCGGCTTGCGCCTTCATCAGGTGTCTGCTATATAATTACATTATAATTCAACGTTTCGGCTTGCGCCTTCATCAGGTGTCTGCTATATAATTACATTATAATTCAACGTTTCGGCTTGCGCCTTCATCAGGTGTCTTCTATATAATTACATTATAATTCAACGTTTCGGCTTGCGCCTTCATCAGGTGTCTGCTATATAATTACATTATAATTCAACGTTTCGGCTTGCGCTTCATCAGGTGTCTTCTATATAATTACATCATAGTTCAACGTTTCGGCTTGCCTTCATCAGGTCTTATATAATTACATCATAATCAACGTTTCGGCTTGCGCCTTCATCAGGTGTCTACTATATAATTACATTATAGTTCAACGTTTCGGCTTGCGCCTTCATCAGGTGTCTGCTATATAATTACATTATAATTCAACGTTTCGGCTTGCGCCTTCATCAGGTGTCTGCTATATAATTACATTATAATTCAACGTTTCGGCTTGCGCCTTCATCAGGTGTCTGCTATATAATTACATTATATTCAACGTTTCGGCTTGCGCCTTCATCAGGTGTCTCTATATAATTACATTATATTCAACGTTTCGGCTTGCGCCTTCATCAGGTGTCTCTATATAATTACATTATATTCAACGTTTCGGCTTGCGCCTTCATCAGGTGTCTCTATATAATTACATTATAATTCAACTTTCGGCTTGCGCCTTCATCAGGTGTCTGCTATATAATTACATTATATTCAACGTTTCGGCTTGCGCCTTCATCAGGTGTCTCTATATAATTACATTATAGTTCAACGTTTCGGCTTGCGCCTTCATCAGGTGTCTCTATATAATTACATTATAATTCAACGTTTCGGCTTGCGCCTTCATCAGGTGTCTGCTATATAATTACATTATAATTCAACGTTTCGGCTTGCACCTTCATCAGGTGTCTGCTATATAATTACATTATAGTTCAACGTTTCGGCTTGCACCTTCATCAGGTGTCTGCTATATAATTACATTATAATTCAACGTTTCGGCTTTCAATCCTTCTCAATAAACTGTGTACACATGACACAATCTGCTGTCATTGAAATAACAGACGGCTCGCTTCTGACAAATGCAACCCAGGTTCGATCCTCAGACTGTGTAAACTATGTGAGATGGTTAGGTTGTTGGAGAAGGTGAGGTACTAACGTGTTTTCTTACTATTTAGGAAGTGAATGTAGCGGGAACATTGAGCACCGTAAGACAGTGTTGAGGATAGGGTATGACGTACTAACGTGTTTTCTTACTATTTAGGAAGTGAATGTAGCGGGAACATTGAGCACCGTAAGACAGTGTTGAGGAGAGGGTATGACATACTAACGTGTTTTCTTTCTATTTAGGAAGTGAATGTAGGGGGAACATTGAGCACCGTAAGACAGTGTTGAGGAGAGGGTATGACATACTAACATGTTTTCTTTCTATTTAGGAAGTGAATGTAGGGGTAACATTGAGCACCGTAAGACAGTGTTGAGAGGGTATGACGTACTAACGTGTTTTCTTACTATTTAGGAAGTGAATGTAGCGGGAACATTGAGCACCGTAATACAGTGTTGAGAGGGTATGACGTACTCGTTACTTACATGGAGCCTGTACCAGTCCTCGATATCCTACGCGGAAAGGAGACATTAACGCTTAAACAGTATCGGGACATCACGGTAAATGTTACAGACTCAATGATTTCATGGACACGGTACCAATCCCGATATCCTATATCCGATATCATAATGAACTGGTTGCATGTAGAGATATCAAGTAGGTGTGCGGTACTGTTTATTACACAGACCCATATCCTTGATATCCTATATCAAAATGACCTGCTACAATTATTTGAATTATTTATAGTAGGGATGGCAACGAATAGCGATTTTGCTATTCGGTCGGAAGGTAATCGAATATTCTTTATAATGCTATCAAAAACACTGTACATTCATGGGCGTTTTCACAAATGAAGCCGATGTCACTTGAACTGCTTTCTGTTGAAAGGTGTTTGTTATTCAAATGATTATTCAGATTGATAATGAACCCAAATATGCTAAATCCAATTTGCATAGGTTACACCTAGCAGTTTTCTTAATATCAGAGCGATTCAAATCTATTCAAACATGTGACTGAGCAGGTGGCATTTATGCAGCATAAAAAGTTTGAGCAGTTAATTAAAAATTTAAGATACATGGGGATGGATGTTGTTGCAAAGTGTATGTAATATTTCTAAGGACTTTTCTTGTCAAACAGTTTTGATATAATAATTAAACACTACCTACCTTAGCACCTACTGTAATTATCCAATTACATGGTGTCCGCCTCCATGGTCGAGTGGTTAAGGTCGCTGACTTGTATACCACTGTAAACTATCATCACTGATGGTCACGGGTTCGAGCCCCGTTCAGTCCGTGTCTCATTTATATGAAAAAGTTGGCAGTTTCTTACAGAGGTTGGTGCACCCAAGTACTGGTTAACCGCTGGAGCCTGCCCAGGAAAGGTGTTGTTAGGTAAACTGCCCGCCGGCGATATAGCCCAAAATGGTGCTGATGCAGGCGTAAAACCCGAAATATAACATAACCAATTACATGGCAGAGTCTCTTGTCAATATATCGATACATTTCCCCCCATCAATGACACCACTAGTATACATGGGAGAAGTTTAAGGTGTACAAGGCAGAATATTAAGGTATTTTAGGTAGATGTTTAAGGTAAATGAGAGGGAGAAGTTTAATGTATACATGGGAGAATAGGGTATATTGAGGGAGAATTTTAAGTTATACAAGTGAAAAATTAAATGTATATGAGGTAGAATCTTAAAATAAATGAGGGAGACGTTTAATTTATATGAGTGGGAATTTTAAGGTGTTCAAAGGAAACGTTTAAGGTACATGTATATGCGGGCTAAGATTTTGGTATGCAACAGAGGAGTTAATGGTACACAAGGGAGATGCAAGGGAGAAGTTTAGATATACAAAAATAAATGAGTGAGAAGTTTAATGTATGTGAAGGAGACGCTTAATGTAAATGAGGGAGACATTTAACGTATTCGATGGATAAGCTTGATGTATGTGAGGGAGAAGTTTTAGGTATATGAGGGAGAAGTTTTAGGTATATGAGGGAGAAGTATAAGGTATATGAGGGAGAAGTTTAAGACATGCAGGTGGTGGGGGGGTAGTTTAAAGAAATTACTATTTCCTTATCTCGTAATGTAAATCAACATCAATTGCAAATGTCTCCATATGTCATAATGCAAAGTGTGTCAATTGCAAATGTCTCCATATGTCATAATGCAAAGTGGGTCAATTGCAAATTTCTCCATAATTATGTCATAATACAAAGTGTGTCAATTGCAAATGTCTCCATATGTCATAATGCAAAGTGTGTCGATTGCAAATGTCTCCATATGTCATAATGCAAAGTGTGTCAATTGCAAATGTCTCCATATGTCATAATGCAAAGTGTATGTCATAATCAGTGTGTCAATTGCAAATGTCTCCATATGTCATAATGCAAAGTGTGTCAATTGCAAATGTCTCCATATGTCATAATGCAAAGTGTGTCAATTGCAAATGTCTCCATATGTCATAATGCAAAGTGTGTCAATTGCAAATGTCTCCATATGTCATAATGCAAAGTGCATCAATTGCAAATGTCTCCATATGTCATAATGCAAAGTGTGTCAATTGCAAATGTCTCCATATGTCATAATGCAAAGTGTGTCAATTGCAAATGTCTCCATATGTCATAATGCAAAGTGTCAATTGCAAATGTCTCCATATGTCATAATGCAAAGTGGTCAATTGCAAATGTCTCCATATGTCATAATGCAAAGTGTGTCAATTGCAAATGTCTCCATATGTCATAATGCAAAGTGTGTCAATTGCAAATGTCTCCATATGTCATAATGCAAAGTGTGTCAATTGCAAATGTCTCCATATGTCATAATGCAAAGTGTGTCAATTGCAAATGTCTCCATATGTCATAATGCAAAGTGTGTCAATTGCAAATGTCTCCATATGTCATAATGCAAAGTGCATCAATTGCAAATGTCTCCAAATGTCATAATACAAATTTTATTCAGCGTCTTAATCTTTGTCAGTAAGTGACAGTTCAGGGTTCCCGCTGGCGGTCGCCAAAGGCGCCACATGTTTTGTCAAATTCATGGCTTCAAATATTTATTTGTGAACTATATGGCTCTTTGTTGGCTGCAAGATTTTTTAAATGGCTCCAGTGTTTTTCAATTGGCGAAAGAAATGGCGCAGACAAACATTCAGACAGAGGGAACCCTGTCGGACTCTTCCATTTGAAAACTTAATCAACGCCAATTTAAATCATTTAGGAACTACAGCTTACATCCGATAAAAACCGAGAACTACTCAAGAAGATCCAATCGAGGGACGAAACCAGTTATAAAATATTCAAAGATGCCCTAACGAGTACAGGACAGACATTACTCGTACAGTACTTAGAATGCATTGAAAAGAAGGAAGATACAGAAGACCTAGAGAAAGAGTTGAAAGGTATGAAACAACCAGTACAAATTGAAAGACAAGACAAGATAGTACATTGTGCTCCATGTTGTCCTTGTGTATCATGTATATACATGTATAGCAGCATGCATCCCATGTATATACATGTATAGCAGCATACATCCCATGTACAGCAGCATACATCCCATGTATATACATGTATAGCAGCATACATCCCATGTACAGCAGCATACATCCCATGTATATACATGTACAGCAGCATACATCCCATGTATATACATGTATAGCAGCATACATCCCATGTATATACATGTATAGCAGCATACATCCCATGTATATACATGTACAGCAGCATACATCCCATGTATATACATGTACAGCAGCATACATCCCATGTATATACATGTATAGCAGCATACATCCCATGTATATACATGTATAGCAGCATACATCCCATGTATATACATGTATAGCAGCATACATCCCATGTATATACATGTATAGCAGCATACATCCCTAGTAACTAGATAAATGGCTACATTCAGTTATAATGCATGGGCAAGAGTTACCTTTCATAATTGGAATGTCTGGATTAGATGGGTGATTTTGTGTACACAAGTTATTGCTAAAGAGGGGGTTCCAGATTAGAGGGTTTTTTATTACAATGAAAATAGAAGGGAACAATTTGGAACCGGAGAAAAGTTATATATCTATACAACTAAAAGCA
Organism: Archivesica marissinica; assembly: GCA_014843695.1. Taxonomy (NCBI): domain Eukaryota; kingdom Metazoa; phylum Mollusca; class Bivalvia; order Venerida; family Vesicomyidae; genus Archivesica; species Archivesica marissinica. The sequence goes on from CM026400.1 coordinate 7,801,273, forward strand.
GCACTATATCGTAATAAAGGATGTTTTTTGGTAAAATATAAATACTACTGTATGCTTATGTTGTAATTTGTAAATTGTTTTATGTAATTATTAGGTCTTTTTTAAGTCAAATTCTTTTAGAATTTAATACGTTTTATTTGATAAACCTTCTTTCTTTTTTTTTGTTCTGGTTAGTACAATTAATAAATGAATGGAATATAGAAACTGTCTTAAGTCTTATTTAAGCCTCTTACTTCGTATCATTAATTACGTTTAGGTATTTAAATTATTGCTCAAGATGTTGTCCTATGGTTTACAAAGTGTCAATTTTATTTTCCCATAGTCTCTCATAACTCATTATTGAGTGGCTTTGTATTTTATTTGATAACACATGTATAATATCATGCATTTTGTGTATAATATTTATGTTGTATCATTTACTGTATAATGGTGAGACTTAAATAAATCATCTGTCTGTCTGTCTGTCTGTCTGTCTGTCTGTTTGTCTGTCTGTCTGTCTGTCTGTCTGTCTGTCTGTCTGTCTGTCTGTCTGTCTGTCTGTCTGTCTGTCTGTCTGTCTGTCTGTCTGTCTGTCTGTCTGTCTGTCTGTGTGTTAACAAAAATCGAAATAGTCGTTCAGAAACGATAAAAATCCAATAAATATACACCTTCGTATACACAAATTGTTTATCAACACAAACGAAATGTAAACATGCACATCGCGCATGCGTGAAGCAACAGCAGATGTAGAAACGCACGTTGGAATGTCAACATAAAACCTGAAATATAAATATAACATATTATGTTCTATGCAATCATTGTTAAAATCTTAATTCATTGAAGTAATTTAACTTTTAAATGCCAGCACAGAGGACCACAATGGAAATAAGAGTTCTCTTTTTGTGTTATCCTCGGTGTTGGTGTGCATGCCAGGGTTATATGTTATATTTCGGGTTTTACGCCTGCATCAGCACCATTTCGGGCTATATCGCCGGCGGGCAGTTTACCTGACAACACCTTTCCTGGGCAGGCTCCAGCGGTTAACCAGTACTTGGGTGCACCAACCTCCGTAAGAAACTGCCAACTTTTTCATATAAATGGACACGGCCTGAGCGGGGCTCGAACCCGTGACCATCAGTGATGATAGGTTACAGTGGTATACAAAGTCAGCGACCGTAACCACTCGACCACGGAGGCGGACATGCCAGGGTATATATATTCTCATGTATGTGATATTTTTCTTTATATACTGTACTTGTTGTGTTAGATGTCCATGTATGCATTCCTTGCCGATATATATCTATCTATCTATGTATTGATATGTTTCAGAATAGACTGTAACAATGTGCAGGGATCATTCTAGAGGGCGAAGTTGTCGCCCTAGTGACCCTGACTTCGCCCTCTGGGGGCCCCACTTCTCCGTTAAAAAAAAAAAAAATAACAAATAAAAATTACAAAAATATTTTGTTTGTTTTTTTTACCATTTTCAAACAAAATTTTGTCTAGTAAGATACACTGGCCCATTATAAAGCACTCCTTCTATTCAAATGTTGTATTTAATGGTTGTACTGTGAATTTTAATTTAACCCTATTTTGCAGAAGTATATTAAAGAACACCACTTAAGGAAGCGATCACGCGCTTTCTCACTTCTCCCAAAAATTCTGACCTAGAATGAACCCTGAATGTGACTTGACTGCATATACATTTTACAGTTTTAGGTGAGAGAGACAATCTGATTGGATATTACTCAAAGTACTATGTGAAGACTGAACTGTCACCATTGATGCCTGAAGAACAATTCCATGTTGACGAATTGTATGTACCGCACGAAATGGTAATAGTAGCAAAACAAAACACAAAACAAGATGATAAAAATGAGGAGAAAAAGGAGGTAAAAACATTTCGGGATATATTCTATGATAATGGCTGTCTACTTAGCACTGTATTCCTAAGTGGCGATCCTGGTGTAGGTAAGACTACTTTTTGTAGAAGACTTTTATCTGTTTGGTGTAGGGCACATACTGGTAAACAAAAAAATGAAAGTGATTGTGACACTGATACTACTGGTGAGAAATGTGGCGAGGATATTGATGAAGAGAATGTAAATACAATGAAATTGTTTGACTTCCTGTTTTTTGTCTCGCTCAGGCATACATCTGACGAAGCCTTTATCGAAGAAATGATTATAAATCAGCTGAATATTGACAAAGATTCAGTCGATCATATTTTGGGTTCAGCACAGTACAAATGTCTTGTAGTTTTGGATGGGTTAGATGAGTGGTCCCCACCTACAAACATACAATATAAACCGAGAGATCTAAAAGGCTTGCCGAGAACAAATCATACACGAGTATTTAATAGTCTATATACAACTCGTCCATGGAAGTTGGTTGAAATTCCACAGGCATATGCTAGCAATCGCAGGGAAATCAAAATAACTGGTGTACAAAGTAAAGATTGTACAAAACTGGTAGAGTTGTTTCTAATGCACTCACGATATTCTGATTCTGTTGAGACCCTTACACAGAAGTTCATATGTGAAATTAAAAGCAACCACCTCATTGACCTTTCTATGATACCTCTTGTCCTGAAACTACTGCTGTGCCATTGGTTAGAGACTAAATCTCTCAAACCATCCATATGTCAGTTATATGGTGATGTCATAGAGCTGATGATCGAACATGCCCGGATAAGAAATGAAGATGATGTTAAATTGAAGGATGCAATAACATCATTACTCAGCCAAACTGTCAAATCGAATCAATTGCCCACCTGTTTGCCAGAACAATTGAATAGTTATTCTGCCATATTGCTCAATGTGGGAAGACTATCATTTGATGCACTATTTTTTGACACGAACAAGGCAAAATTGATATTTCGCGACCAGGATTTGAAAAAGTACGACCTTAAATTGGAACTCTGTTCAAAATTGGGAATTCTGTCACAGAGACCCAATCTGGGGAACTCCCTGAGATATCGTGAAAGAACAATCACATTTCTCCACAAGTCTTTCCAAGAGTTTTATGCAGCTCTGTATATTTCACATATGTCGGAAGAATGTTTGACACAGATCAAGGACAAATGCGTTTCCATGTTACAGCGGTCAAATGTTTTTCAGTTTCTCGGTGGAATGAATCCACAATGCATGACAAAAGTACACGAGCAGATTGGAGAGTTACCGATAAATGAGTTCGGGATTAAGAAATCAATATCAGATAGGATACTGGACAGTGCCATAGAAAGCCTGCGCTGTAATCACACTGATTTTACAATAAAGATAAGATTTCTAGTCATCTCCACGATGAGATATTTAAAATGCATGGACTATATATGCTTGGACTACATTAGAGACATTTTGCTTCGTAGTGTCAAGCTTACACACACACAGATAACACATCTCCTCACTGACACTCCTCATATCAGGAAGGTTATACTGGGGGGTGTACACTGTAAGGCAGACAGTGAGTGTGGATGTGTGACATCTACTAGTGACCAAGTAGGTGGTGAACAATCTTCGTTAGAAATACACACTGGGAATATGGCAATATGTGTATCATACATGACAGAGTGTAGGATCATTAGAGGAAGTGGAATGTTTAACCATATCCATAGTTACCCTAAACTACAAGTACTGCATCTGTCACATATAAAGCTTACCCACACACAGATAACACATCTCCTCACTGACACTCCTCATATCAGGAAGGTTACACTGAAGGATGTACACTGCAAGGCAGACAGTGAGTGTGGATGTGTGACATCTACTAGTGACCAAGTAGGTGGTGAACAATCTTCGTTAGAAATACACACTGGGAATATGGCAATACGTGTATCACACATGACAGAGTGTACGATCTATGGAGGAAGTGGAATGTTTAACCATATCCATAGTTACCCTGAACTACAAGTACTGTATCTGTCACGTATAGAGCTTACCCACACACAGATAACACATCTCACTGACACTCTTCATATCAGGAAGGTTACACTGGATGATGTACACTGTAAGGCAGACAGTGAGTGTGGATGTGTGACATCTACTAGTGACCAAGTAGGTGGTGAACAATCTTCGTTAGAAATACACACTGGGAATATGGCAATATGTGTATCACACATGACAGAGTGTAGGATCATTGGAGGAAGTGGAATGTTTAACCATATCCATAGTTACCCTGAACTACAAGTACTGTGTCTGTCACGTATAGAGCTTACCCACACACAGATAACACATCTCCTCACTGACACTCCTCATATCAGGAATGTTACACTGAAGGATGTACACTATAAGGCAGACAGTGAGTGTGGATGTCTGGCATCTACTAGTGACCAAGTAGGTGGTGAACAATCTTCGTTAGTGCCATATTCCCAGTGTGTATTTCTATGTGTATCACACATGACAGAGTGTAGGATCACTATAGGAAGTGGAATGTTTAACCATATCCATAGTTACCCTGAACTACAAGTACTGGATCTGTCACGTATAGAGCTTACCCACACACAGATAACACATCTCCTCACTGACACTCCTCATATCAGGAGGGTTACACTGGATGATGTACACTGTAAGGCAGACAGTGAGTGTGGATGTCTGGCATCTACTAGTGACCAAGTAGGTGGTGAACAATCTTCGTTAGAAATACGCACTGGGAATATGGCAATATGTGTATCACACATGACAGAGTATACGATCTGTGGAGGAAGTGGAATGTTTAACCATATCCATAGTTACACTGAACTACAAGTACTGGATCTGACAGACATAGAGCTTACCCACACACAGATAACACATCTCCTCACTGACACTCCTCATATCGGGAAGGTTACACTGAAGGATGTACACTGTAAGGCAGACAGTGAGTGTGGATGTGTGACATCTACTAGTGACCAAGTAGGTGGTGAACAATCTTCGTTAGAAACACGCACTGGGAATATGGCACTATGTGTATCACACATGACAGAGTGTAGGATCTATGGAGGAAGCCAAGCATTGTCTCATATCGGTGATACTAGGAGTTTACAGATATTTCAAAGTAACAATATGCAAGAGACTGACATTGCTGTTTCACTACGATTACTGAAGAGCAGCTTGTGTTTGAAGCAGGTTATATTTTCAGATCGCAACTCAGATAATCCAATTATATTGTCACAGGAGACACTATGCACTATATTGCAAGGATTGTCAGAATCGCACGGGGTAGAACTAATATTTGACTGTAACAAACTCTCATCTGGAGATGCTAATACTGCCAGAGATATTGTGACAGCACAAGGCAGATTTGAAATCCTGTACTTTTACAATCCATTTAAGGATGAGGACATGTTTCCATTAGAGGATGAGGACATGTTTCCATTAGAGGATGAGGACATGTTTACATTAGAGGAAGAGGACATGTTTCCATTAAAGGAAGAGGACATGTGTCCATTAGAGGAAGAGGACACGTTTCCATTAGAGGAAGAGGACATGTTTCTATTAGAGGAAGAGAACATGTTTCCATTAGAGGACATGTTTCCATCAGAGGGCATGTTTTATATGGCACTTAAAGTTCATTAAAAGTAAACAAGAAATTGTGTAAGCAGTATCAACACCAAGACCAGTACATGGTATCATAGTGCTGGATCTAGTATAGGGTATCATAGTGCAGGGTCTAGTACAGTGTATCATAGTGCTGGATCTAGTACAGTATATCATAATGCTGGATCTAGTACATGGATCTAATACATGGTATCATAGTGCTGGATCTAGTACAGTATATCATAATGCTGGATCTAGTACATGGATCTAATACATGGTATCATAGTGCTGGATCTAGTATAGGGTATCATAGTGCAGGGTCTAGTACAGTGTATCATAGTGCTGGATCTAGTACAGTATATCATAATGCTGGATCTAGTACATGGATCTAATACATGGTATCATAGTGCTGGATCTAGTACAGTATATCATAATGCTGGATCTAGTACATGGATCTAATACATGGTATCATAGTGCTGGATCTAGTATAGGGTATCATAGTGCAGGGTCTAGTACAGTGTATCATAGTGCTGGATCTAGTACAGTATATCATAATGCTGGATCTAGTACATGGATCTAATACATGGTATCATAGTGCTGGATCTAGTACAGTATCATAGTGCTGGATCTAGTACAGTGTATCATAGTGCTGGGTCTAGTACAGTGTAGCATAGTGCTGGATCTAGTACATGGTATCATAGTGCTGGATCTAGTATAGGGTATCATAGTGCAGGGTCTAGTACAGTGTATCATAGTGCTGGATCTAGTACAGTATATCATAATGCTGGATCTAGTACATGGATCTAATACATGGTATCATAGTGCTGGATCTAGTACAGTATCATAGTGCTGGATCTAGTACAGTGTATCATAGTGCTGGGTCTAGTACAGTGTAGCATAGTGCTGGATCTAGTTACATGGTATCATAGTGCTGGATCTAGTATAGGGTATCATAGTGCAGGGTCTAGTACAGTGTATCATAGTGCTGGATCTAGTACATGGTATCATAGTGATGGATCTAGTGCATGGTATCATAGTGCTGGATCTAGTACAGTGTATCATAGTGCTGGATCTAGTACATGGTATCATAGTGCAGGGTCTAGTATAGGGTATCATAGTGCAGGGTCTGGTACAGTGTATCATAGTGCTGGATCTAATACATGGTATCATAGTGCTGGATCTAGTACATGGTATCATAGTGCTGGATCTAGTACAGTGTATCATAGTGCTGAATCTAGTACAGTGTATCATAGTGCTGAATCTAGTACAGTGTATCATAGTGCTGAATCTAGTACAGTGTATCATAGTGCTGGATCTAGTACAGTGTATCATAGTGCTGGATCTAGTACAGTGTATCATAGTGCAGGATCTAGTACAGTGTATCATAGTGCATGATCTAGTACAGTGTATCATAGTGCAGGATCTAGTACAGTGTATCATAGTGCAGGATCTAGTACAGTGTATCATAGTGCAGGATCTAGTACAGTGTATCATAGTGCAGGATCTAGTACAGTGTATCATAGTGCAGGATCTAGTACAGTATATCATAGTGCAGGATCTAGTACAGTGTATCATAGCGCAGGATCTAGTACAGCGTATCATAGTGCAGGATCTAGTACAGTGTATCATAGAGCAGGATCTAGTACAGTGTATCATAGAGCAGGATCTAGTACAGTGTATCATAGAGCAGGATCTAGTACAGTATATCATAGTGCAGGATCTAGAGTACAGTATATCATAATGCTGAATCTTCAATATCTGATTTGTTCTACAGAAATATGCACAAATCCGAGTCTACAGTTCACAAACATTATGTATTATGTACGTGCAAGTCTATTGAATCTGCCGTGATGTAGACGGGTACCAGATCACCTTCCTGCGGTGTTCAAAGTTCTCTAAACAAACGTACATCAGGATGTCAAAGCTTTCATTGTATTTCATTCTTCAGTTTTCTAGTTCTAACAAACGTACAACACGATATCAAAGAGTTCATTCCACACTGGTTACGTTTCGTATTCCCGCATGGTTTTGTGTTTTAGCTATTTTCTGACTATCATGAACAGTTAATTATAAAGTAATATATTCTAATGATTGTTGTCTGTAGTTTTTAATTTTGACAGCAGCAAACCGAAACTAACTTGAAAATTATACAGGTACTAAGAGAAATGGTTGTGCGGTTGTGTCTCGTAGTGCAATGAGGCTCCAGACAAGGCAGTTAAAATGAATAAAATTTGAAAACGAATATTATAATTGGAAATCATAAAAGAAAAAGATTTGTGTTTATTAGTGTAATATAGGGTTTTATTTCATCGAGTGAACACTGAAATTTGTATTTCCGCGAGTGGAGGTAATATCCTCTATATCGTATGGAATACAAATATTATAAAATATGAAATTGTCCGTACAAGTAGCAATGCTCTACACACTTGTCCATTATAATTTGAATAATTATTTTCAGTCAGTAAGCAGTGTTTTTTATTAACCGTTTCTTTCATAGAGATTTATGTTAATTTATGAATATATTTATATAACTGACCAGGCAAAATATATCAACGCCGGTTCCCAGGCTATTTGGAGCCATCATTTGGAAGGATAGCTATATATTACTGGTGCCCTCTTTATGTGGTCTTTGGTGTTGTGTAATAGAATATTAAGTCATTAATTTCGAAGGTAGCTCACGTAACAATATATCAATAGCACAATGATCTTTAACCCTTTCCATATCTATCATAGAGGTAGATTAATATACTATTATATCTCCATACAAACGACAGTCATTTAGCTATCATGCAGTGGATAAGTAGTTGCCATATCTATCCCACCTCCATAGATATTACTGGACTCAAGGATTTAGGTTAATATACTATTATATCTCCATACAAACGCAGTCATTTAGCTACCCATATCTATCCCACCTCCATAGATATTACTGGAACTACAAAGAGATTTAGGTTAATATACTATTATATCTCCATACAAACGACAGTCATTTAGCTAGCATGCAGTGGATAAGTAGTTGCCATATCTATCCCACCTCCATAGATATTACTGGAACTACAAAGAGATTTAGGTTAATATACTATTATATCTCCATACAAACGACAGTCATTTAGCTAGCATGCAGTGGATAAGTAGTCGCCATATCTATCCCACCTCCATAGATATTACTGGGACTACATAGAGATTTATGTTAATATAGCCATTTAGCTAGCATGCAGTGGATAAGTAGTCGCCATATCTATCCCACCTCCATAGATATTACTGGGACAACATAGAGATTTAGGTTAATATACAATTATATCTCCATACAAATGACAGCCATTTAGCTAGCACAAAAACCAACACCCACCCCAAAAACACACAAAAAAAAACAAACCCAACAAACACACATTAGCTATCATGCAGTGGATAAGTAGTCGCCATATCTATCTCACCTCCATAGATATTACTGGGTCTACATGAGATTCATGCAGTGGATAAGTAGTCGCCATATCTATCCCACCTCCATAGATATTACTGGGACTTCATAGGGATTTAGGTTAATATACTATTATATCTCCATACAAACGGCAGTCATTTAGCTACCATGCAGTGGATAAGTAGTCACCATATCTATCCCACCTCCATAGATATTACTGGGTCTACATAGAGATTTAGGTTGATATACTATTATATCTCCAACAAACGGCAGTCATTTAGCTATCATGCAGTGGATAAGTAGTCGCCATATCTATCCCACCTCCATAGATATTACTGGGACTTCATAGGGATTTAGGTTAATATACTATTATATCTCCATACAAACGGCAGTCATTTAGCTACCATGCAGTGGATAAGTAGTCACCATATCTATCCCACCTCCATAGATATTACTGGGTCTACATAGAGATTTAGGTTAATATACTATTATATCTCCATACAAACAACAGTCATTTAGCTATCATGCAGTGGATAAGTAGTGGCCATGTCTATCCCACCTCCATAGATAGTACTGGGACTACATAGAGATGTAGGTTAATATACTACTATATCTCCATACAAACGACAGTCATTTAGCTATCATGCAGTGGATAAGTAGTGGCCATGTCTATCCCACCTCCATAGATATTACTGGGGTACATAGAGATATAGGTTAATATACTATTATATCTCCATACAAACGACAGTCATTTAGCTATCATGCAGTGGATAAGTAGTCACCATATCTATCCCACCTCCATAGATATTACTGGGACTACATAGAGATGTAGGTTAATATACTATTATATCTCCATACAAACGGCAGCCATTTAGCTATCATGCAGTGGATAAGTAGTCACCGTATCTAGCTCGCCTCCATAGATATTACTGGGACTACATGAGATTCTGGCCTTTATTATGAACATTGGTTTGGATACTACATTGTCAATGTATGTCGTATTGGTATCAAGAGGTGCTTCTTTGAGGGAAAGGGTTAATGTATGTCATATTGGTAATGGCGTCAAGAGGTGCTTCTATGAAGGAAAAGGTTAATGTATGTCGTATTGGTAATGGCATCATTTTATATCTTCATCAATATTTTGTGCTATACATGATATAGTACAGATTATTTTTATATCTTCATCAATATTTTGTGCTATACATGATATAGTACAGATTATTTTTATATCTTCATCAATATTTTGTGCTATACATGATATAGTACAGATTATTTTTATATCTTCATCAATATTTTGTGCTGTACATGATATAGTACGGATTATTTTTATATCTTCATCAATATTTTGTGCTATACATGATATAGTACGGATTATTTTTATATCTTCATCAATATTTTGTGCTGTACATGATATAGTACAGATTACTTTTATATCTTCATCAACATTTTGTGCTGTACATGATATAGTACAGATTACTTTTATATCTTCATCAATATTTTGTGCTGTACATGATATAGTACGGATTATTTTTATTTCCCCTGCCGATCTGAAGGATCTCGGAGGGGGATATAAGATTGGCGTTGTATGTCTACTTGTCGTTGCGCATCCATACATGGCTTATAGAACAATAAGTTTACTGTCTAGGTTAGGGGTTATGTGGTTATAAATTCTGTTATATGTGGCTACAGAGAATAAAGGAATAGTCGCTTAATATACAATATTTGTATTTCCGTCTGTCCTTGCAGACGAGAGGTACATAGTGGCTAGGAGAACACTATAGCTATGGTCTAGTGGTCTAGGGTTAGCGTGGCTATAAATGTTCTTGTTTGGCTATGGTTGTAATACAACAAATAAATTGCCTATGAAATACACACCGGTAGGAAAAAGTAAAAACATAGTGTGTTCATTTATATTTCAAATCTTTCATTTCGTCTGATACCACAGCCACTGTGAAGAGGTATTCAAATCAAACAGTAAAACAGCAAATATATCACAAATATAATGTTGAGCATTGACACCGGTCACCTGTGAATGACGTCACTGTTATTACACACTATTCCTCCGCCAAATATTACAGTATACCGACCTTCAGTTTACAATTGCCTGAATTCTTATACCACATCTTTTCTACACATCTGTCTGAGACTTCTCACATCACATAATTTCTCAAAAAACACAAAACTATACACTGCCTGTCATGAAAATGCCTTTTTTACCAACATGAAAAATGAACTATATTATTTATTACGACTACATTTACGTATATACATACAGCCCTAATAGAACAAGAGAGACAACAATGGGGTAGCGACTTAAGTACCCTCTTGTGAGTACGTCAATCTTTCTGACCAGATCTGTGTAACTAATGGATGCACGTATAACTTTCGTCCGCATCGGGTTAGTAACACCAGAGTTGTGGCTCTTTAATTTATTAAAATTCAATAATTTGGCCGTAACTAAGTAACCGCTTCATGGAATTTCATGAAACTGAAAAGTACATATGCATCGCCCTAGTATAAAGGTGCATGTATAACTTTCGTCCGGATCATGTCGATATAACACCGCAGTTATGGCCCTTTAATTGATTAAACATTCAATAAATTGCTAAAACACTAAGTAACCACTGTATGGAATATCATCAAACTTAAACTAGAATCAGATTACCATTGTGCTGTGTTGTCCTGCAAGTGTGACCCACATTGCAATAGTAAAACCAGAGTTATTGCCCTTGGGGTTATTAAAAATGTTCCCTTGAATGAATTAAAATTTCAATATTTTCACCATCACCGTAATGCCATTAAACTTAAATCCGATCTGGCCAGAGTTACTGCCCTTGATTTGATAATAAATACAACATAACTTAATAATATACATATATACCGATATGGGTATATGCCTTTTATTTGTTTTAAACCCTAATAACTGATTCGGCTGGGGATACCATTGTGTGGCATGGTTCTCAGATTGAATCGGTGACACCACAGTTACTTATCTTCAGTGTATTGAATAATTATATAAAGTCTACATCCGTTATGTCGAATTCTCCGGTTATCTCGAAGTCATGTCGAATTCTCCGGTTATCTCGAAGTCGGATCAAAGTCCTATTTCAGACACTAACATTTTACATATAACTGGCTCTGTTTATATAGAATTTCCTGAAGTCAAACTTCGGTTATGTCGAAGATACCGAAATCCCGTTTCAGACACTAACATTTTACATATAACTGGCTCTGTTTATATAGAATTTCATCAAGTCAAACTTTGGTTATGTCGAAGATACCGAAGTCCCATTTCAGACACTAACATTTTACATATAACTGGCTCCGTTTATATAGAATTTCGTTAAATCAATCTTCGGATATGTCGAAGTATTTTGTTGGGTCCGATGGAATTCGACATAACAGATGTAGACTGTATATACAGTATATAAACTATCCATCCCAATCTGGAACCAATCCATTTGCCATTAACCTGCCAATCACGACTAAAATCACTTTTGCGAACATCATAGAGCCAGATCGGATGGCACAGAACATGCTCTGATCAGGATCTATGCTGTTTGCTATTCGGATAGTGGAGCTAAATCACTTTTATGAATAGCAAACAGCATAGATCCTGATCTGCACCGCGGCTGATCTGGATCTATATTGTTTGCACATTATTAACTGTATTATCATTCTATGAATCTGTTGCATTATACATGCTGATGCACCGAATCTTGTCTATTTTGATGATATGTTTTCGATATACAGTCAAACCTGTGTTAGCGGTCACCTCCATTAAGCAGCCAACCTGTATTAATCAGCCAGATTCCCAATATGTTTTATTATACGTTTCACCACTATTAAGCAGCCACTTTGTGATTTCCTTGGCTCGCTGTTTAAGACAGGTTTGACTGTTTACTAGTAGAGGACTTGTCTAGTGTTTCCATTTTGGGAGAAATCCGTCAAGGTCTGTGGGAGAAATAGGTCATGGTCTGTGGGAGAAATAGGTCATGGTCTGTGAGAGAAATAGGTCATGGTCTGTGGGTGAAATAGGTCATGGTCTGTGAGAGAAATAGGTCATGGTCTGTGAGAGAAATAGGTCATGGTCTGTGGGAGAAATAGGTCATGGTCTGTGAGAGAAATAGGTCATGGTCTGTGAGAGAAATAGGTCATGGTCTGTGAGAGAAATAGGTCATGGTCTGTGAGAGAAATAGGTCATGGTCTGTGAGAGAAATAGGTCATGGTCTGTGGGAGAAATAGGTCATGGTCTGTGAGAGAAATAGGTCATGGTCTGTGGGAGAAATAGGTCATGGTCTGTGAGAGAAATAGGTCATGGTCTGTGGGAGAAATAGGTCATGGTCTGTGGGAGAAATAGGTCATGGTCTGTGGGAGAAATAGGTCATGGTCTGTGGGAGAAATAGGTCATGGTCTGTGGGAGAAATAGGTCATGGTCTGTGGGAGAAATAGGTCATGGTCTGTGGGAGAAATAGGTCATGGTCTGTGGGAGAAATAGGTCATGGTCTGTGGGAGAAATAGGTCATGGTCTGTGGGAGAAATAGGTCATGGTCTGTGGGAGAAATAGGTCATGGTCTGTGGGAGAAATAGGTCATGGTCTGTGAGAGAAATAGGTCATGGTCTGTGAGAGAAATAGGTCATGGTCTGTGGGAGAAATAGGTCATGGTCTGTGGGAGAAATAGGTCATGGTCTGTGAGAGAAATAGGTCATGGTCTGTGAGAGAAATAGGTCATGGTCTGTGGTCAGGGGCAGTCAGCGAAGTGTCCACTCACATTGACTTCTATAGTAAACTAGGCATGCTTGTAACTCGAAAAACAAAGCAAAATAGACAAGTGTTTTGATATATTTATCTACAATAGAGTACATTGTGTATTCTATGAGATGTAGTAAAGCTTGTTTTGATATATTTATCTACAATAGAGTACATTGTGTATTCTACGAGATGTAGTAAAGCTTGTTTTGATATATTTATCTACAATAGAGTACATTGTGTATTCTATGAGATGTAGTAAAGCTTGTTTTGATATATTTATCTACAATAGAGTACATTGTGTATTCTATGAGATGTAGTAAAGCTTGTTTTGATATATTTATCTACAATAGAGTACATTGTGTATTCTATGAGATGTAGTAAAGCTTGTTTTGATATATTTATCTACAATAGAGTACATTGTGTATTCTATGGATGTAGTAAAGCTTGTTTTGATATATTTATCTACAATAGAGTACATTGTGTATTCTATGAGTTGTAGTAAAGCTTGTTTTGATATATTTATCTACAATAGAGTACATTGTGTATTCTATGAGATGTAGTAAAGCTTGTTTTGATATATTTATCTACAATAGAGTACATTGTGTATTCTACATGATGTAGTAAAGCTTGTTTTGATATATTTATCTACATTGTGTATTCTATATGATGTAGTAAAGCTTGTTTTGATATATTTATCTACATTGTGTATTCTACATGATGTAGTAAAGCTTGTTTTGATATATTTATCTACATTGTGTATTCTACATGATGTAGTACATGTAGGTAACATACTATACAATGTTTTTGCTAATATACAAATAAGTATTGTTATGTTCCTTTATAAGTTGTTATACAACAAATACATTGCCTGTACATAGTAAAATGTAAAAACACACAGCCTTGTTCATTTATATCTCCAATCTTTCCATTCTGCTGGTACCATATATCCACTGTGTCTGCTGGTACCATATATCCACTGTGTCTGCTGGTACCATATATCCACTGTGTCTGCTGGTACCATATATCCACTGTGTCTGCTGGTACCATATATCCACTGTGTCTGCTGGTACCATATATCCACTGTGTCTGCTGGTACCATATATCCACTGTGTCTGCTGGTACCATATATCCACTGTGTCTGCTGGTACCATATATCCACTGTGTCGAGGTATTCAAATCAAACTGAAAAACAGCAAAAAAATATTGCATATAAATGATGGTGTTATTGTGACACCATTTATCTGTGAATGACGTCACTGTGTTTACAAACAGTATTCTTCCGCCAAATATAACGGTATATCCTGCCTTCAGTTTTCTACACATCGACTTGTCTTCAGTTTTCTACACATCGACTTGTCTTCAGTTTTCTACACATCGACTTGTCTTCAGTTTTCTACACATCTACACATCGACTTGTCTTCAGTTTTCTACACATCGACTTGTCTTCAGTTTTCTACACATCTACACATCGACTTGTCTTCAGTTTTCTACACATCTACACATCGACTTGTCTTCAGTTTTCTACACATCGACTTGTCTTCAGTTTTCTACACATCGACTTGTCTTCAGTTTTCTACACATCAACTTGTCTTCAGTTTTCTACACATCGACTTGTCTTCAGTTTTCTACACATCGACTTGTCTGAATTGTTATCAATCACATATTTCCTCAAAAAAACCAAAACTATCCATTGCCTGTCATGAATGCATTTTTTACTAAAAAGAAAATTGCACTATATTTGTTAATACGACTACATTCGAATGGACCGCGGATGCACTTCCGTCTATTTATGTATATACAACACTATGGCGTACACGTAGAGACCTCTGATGCACCTCCCTCTCTTTATGTATATACAACACTATGGCGTACAAGTAGAGACCTCTGATGCACCTCCGACTATTTATGTATATACAACACTATGGCGTACACGTAGAGACCTCTGATGCACCTCCGTCTATTTATGTATATACAACACTATGGCGTACACGTAGAGACCTCTGATGCACTTCCGACTATTTATGTATATACAACACTATGGCGTACACGTTGATACCTTGATGCACAGGTAACTATGACGTACATGTAGACACCTTGATACACAGGTAACTATGACGTACATGTAGACACCTTGATACACAGGTAACTATGACGTACATGTAGACATCTTGATACACAGGTAACTATGACGTACATGTAGACATCTTGATACACAGGTAACTATGACGTACATGTAGACACCTTGATACACAGGTAACTATGACGTACATGTTGATACACAGTCTAGAGTAGGGGCATGTTTTTCATCATTTCAGTGTAGAGTAGGGTTATGTTTTTTTCATCATTTATGTTTCACATTTCATTAGAGTAGGATTTTTTCATATTCAGTAGAGTAGGATGTTTTTCATCATTTCATAGAGTAGGATGTTTTTCACATTCATTAGAGTAGGGATGTTTTCAATTTCATTAGAGTAGGGTAGTTTCAACAAAAACAATAGGATGTTTATCATTTCATTAGAGTAGGGACAGTGTAGAGTAGGGATATGTTTTTCATCATTTCATTGTAGAGTAGGAATATGTTTTTCATTTCAGTGTAGAGTAGGGATATGTTTTTCATCATTTCAGCATAGAGTAGGGGCTTGTTTTTCATCATTTCTGTCTAGAGTAGTGGTATGGTTTTCATCATTTCATTGTAGAGTAGGGATATGTTTTTCATCATTTCAGTCTAGAGTAGGGGCATGTTTTTCATCATTTCTGTCTAAAGTAGGGGTATGTTTTTCATCATTTCATTGTAGAGTAGGGGCATGTTTTTCATCATTTCATTGTAGAGTAGGGGCATGTTTTTCATAATTTCAGTGTAGAGTAGGAATATGTTTTTCATCATTTCAGTCTAGAGTAGGGATATGTTTTTCATAATTTCAGTCTAGAGTAGGGATATGTTTTTCATCATTTCAGTGTAGAGTAGGGTATGTTTTTCATCATTTCATCTAGAGTAGGGATATGTTTTTCATCATTTCAGTCTAGAGTAGGGATATGTTTTTCATCATTTCAGTCTAGAGTAGGGATATGTTTTTCATCATTTCAGTCTAGAGTAGGGATATGTTTTTCATCATTTCAGTCTAGAGTAGGGATATGTTTTTCATCATTTCAGTCTAGAGTAGGGATATGTTTTTCATCATTTCATTGTAGAGTAGGGGCATGTTTTTCATTATTTCAGTGTAGAGTAGGGATATGTTTTTCATCATTTCAGTCTAGAGTAGGGGCATGTTTTTCATTATTTCAGTGTAGAGTAGGGATATGTTTTTCATAATTTCAGTCTAGAGTAGGGATATGATTTTCATCATTTCAGTGTAGAGTAGGGGCATGTTTTTCATCATTTCTGTCTAGAGTAGGGATATGTTTTTCATCATTTCAGTCTACAATAGGGGCATGTTTTTCATTATTTCAGTGTAGAGTAGGGATATGTTTTTCATCATTTCAGTCTAGAGTAGGGGCATGTTTTTCATCATTTCTGTCTATAGAGTATGGATATGTTTTTCATCATTTCAATTTAAAATAGGTAAACGTTTGTAGCTGACGACGTGACTGGGATCCACAATTATTACGCTACGTGACTGAGATCCACAATTATTACGCTACGTGACTGAGATCCAGTTATTACGTTGCGTAACTGAGATCCACAATTATTACGTTACGTGAAGGAGATCCACAATTATTACGTTACGTGACTTGAGATCCACAATTATTACGTTACGTGAAGGAGATCCACAATTATTACGTTACGTGACTGAGATCCACAATTATTACGTTACGTGAAGGAGATCCACAATTATTACGTTACGTGACAGATCCACAATTATTATGTTGCGTAGCCTAAGTACACTGTAATCCCGAAATTAGCAATACATGTATACATAGTGAAATTATATTTTTAATATGTCCTAATATTGCTGATGTCAGCGATGTCTTTCCCTTTACCATGTTTTGTCCGATTTGTCTAAAGCATGGTCGAAATCTTCCCAGATCTGTCTAAAGCATGGTCATGATCTTCCCAGATTTGTCTAAAACATGGTCATGATCTTCCCAGATGTGTCTAAAACATGGTCACGATCTTCCCAGATTTGTCTAAAACATGGTCATGATCTTCCCAGATCTGTCTGAGACATGGTCATGATCTTCCAAGATTTGTCTAAGACATGGTCACGATCTTCCCAGATCTGTCATAGACATGGTCACGATCTTCCCAGATCTGTCTAAAGCATGGTCATGATCTTCCCGATCTGTCTAAAGCATGGTCATGATCTTCCCAGATCTGTCTAAAGCATGGTCATGATCTTCCCGATCTGTCTAAAGCATGGTCATGATCTTCCCGATCTGTCTAAAGCATGGTCATGATCTTCCCAGATCTGTCTAGATCATGGTCATGATCTTCATAGATATGTCTAAATCATGGTCATGATCTTCATAGATATGTCTAAAGCATGGTCATGATCTTCATAGATATGTCTAAAGCATGGTCATGATCTTCATAGATATGTCTAAAGCATGGTCATGATCTTCCCGATCTGTCTAAAGCATGGTCATGATCTTCATAGATATGTCTAAATCATGGTCATGATCTTCATAGATATGTCTAAAGCATGGTCATGATCTTCATAGATATGTCTAAAGCATGGTCATGATCTTCCCGATCTGTCTAAAGCATGGTCATGATCTTCCCAGATCTGTCTAAAGCATGGTCATGATCTTCCCAGATCTGTCTAAAACATGGTCACGATCTTCCCAGATTTGTCTAAAACACGGTCATGATCTCACAGATCTGTCTAAAGCATGGTCATGATCTTCCAAGATTTGTCTAAGACATGGTCACGATCTTCCCAGATGTGTCTAAAACACGATCATGATCTCACCGGTCTGTCTAAAGCATGGTCAGGATCTTCCCAGATTTGTCTAAAACACGGTCAGGATCTTCCCAGATCTGTCTAAAGCATGGTCATGATCTTCCCAGATCTGTCTAAAACATGGTCGAGATCTTCCCTCATCTGACTAAAGCATGGTCATGATCTTCCCGATCTATCTAAAGCATGGTCATGATCTTCCCAGATCTGTCTAAAGCATGGTTATGATATTCCCGATCTATCTAAAGCATGGCCATTATCTTCCCGATCTATCTAAAGCATGGTTATGATATTCCCGATCTATCTAAAGCATGGTTATGATATTCCCGATCTATCTAAAGCATGGTTATGATCTTCCCGATCTATCTAAAGCATGGTTATGATATTCCCGATCTATCTAAAGCATGGTTATGATCTTCCCGATCTATCTAAAGCATGGTCATGATCTTCCCGATCTATCTAAAGCATGGTTATGATATTCCCGATCTATCTAAAGCATGGTCATGATCTTCCCGATCTATCTAAAGCATGGTCATGATCTTCCCGATCTATCTAAAGCATGGTCATGATCTTCCCGATCTATCTAAAGCATGGTTATGATCTTCCCGATCTATCTAAAGCATGGTCATGATCTTCCCGATCTATCTAAAGCATGGTTATGATCTTCCCGATCTATCTAAAGCATGGTCATGATCTTCCCGATCTATCTAAAGCATGGTTATGATCTTCCCGATCTATCTAAAGCATGGTTATGATCTTCCCGATCTATCTAAAGCATGGTCATGATCTTCCCGATCTATCTAAAGCATGGTTATGATCTTCCCGATCTATCTAAAGCATGGTTATGATCTTCCCGATCTATCTAAAGCATGGTTATGATCTTCCCGATCTATCTAAAGCATGGTTATGATCTTCCCGATCTATCTAAAGCATGGTCATTATCTTCCCGATCAGTAAATGTACGATATTAACACTTTTAATTATAAGGATCTTGATAAGTGTGCGTCGCATATTGGATCGTTTTCGGCTTATATCGCACGCACATATCGCCACATACAGAATACGAGAACGAAAGACGGACATTTCTTTTATCATCAAAGATTTGACTTACACTCCATAGATATGGGAGAAAACATAATGAGGACCTATCTACTTATTATATGCTTCTGAGGACCACAAAACGAGGACCTTCATTTGCATATTTGACACTTTTTACATTACACATTCGTTAGGAGGACTGCATCAAATTGTCAATTATAGAGGACTTAACACTTAGTTTAAACAATATTTCTTTCTTTGAATATACATAGTCTAATGTAGGATTGAGGAGAAAGCAACTTGCATATATGGTTACATCTTTCCTACGAATCATTTACAAACGTACCGTTTATATTAGGCAACAAAATTACTATCCAATATTGAGTAACTCATTAATCTTTGAATGTGAGAATATGATAATCGTTTTGAAATAGATATTAAAATATGATGGTGGTTGTGCAACAGGATGACCAAATACACTTGATCATCCAACTACATCACCACAATTAACTATGATAATATTGGATTGGAGATAGAGAAAAGATTTGGAGGAGAGCGAATCAGATTCAGATGACACTGGCTCGTGCATGTACGGAAATTGAGTAGGCGTTCCATATGGCAGTTTTTTATGGAGTGTATACAAACTGTTTCGTGTCCTTAATGTACTTGTGAACATGAGTGAAAATGAATATGTTTTTTCAGAGCCGAGTTGTGCATTGCCTTCTAATAGTGTTTTAAGTGTTGGTATAGTAATGTTGCTGATCTCGTTAATGAGTGTAGTCCTGTGCATAACGGACGAGTAAACAAACAGTGTTCTGTAGTCTCTACTTCGCCACATCTACAAAGTGGACTTTCAACGATGTTTTTGGAAAACAAACGTTTAATATACTGCAGTGTGTTCTCAATCTGGTGTGGAAAATGTTTATATCTCGTTGACTGAAGAAATAGTGAAGTGGAACTTGTTCTTGACCTACGTTTAGCCTGTGTTTGAATGTGCTAAGAGACTCGGAGTTCCGTGTAGCAGTTGGTGTATTGTTCCACAAGTCAATGGTTGAAAGAAGGAGACTTTGTGAAGATCTGTGTATTGCAATGGATGTTCTGTGATGAGTTGTGATAATCCATATTGTTGAGAGATGCTGTTGACCTTGTTGCGTGTGTTCTGTTTTAGCATATCGAGATTGAAATCTCAACGATATCCAAGTTTAAATCAATTAATTGCAAAACCGATAGAATTCTCAATACTGGCTAAAACAAGTGGAGAAGAGTTGGGCGGCCTATAGAAAGTTCCCAGAAGTACCCTTAAGGCGAAGCTCGACCCATACACATTCTATATCTAGAGGTTCCAAATCAACTCTTCGTAGTGCCTGAAGGTTATCTTTAATATAAACAAGAATTCCACCGTGGTTGTCAGACGATATATCCTTCCTGAACGGTTTTGAGTAGTTTTGAATAGCACTAGTCAGAATCAATATCATTCCCAAACCATGTTTCGGTAAAGGAGAGGACACCAACGTGAGATAGTTCAGAACTCGGGACATCTCTTTTCGGGAGAAAGCTTTGTACGTTGTAATGGGCAAATGATAAACTAGACTGGACGGACTGAAGCATAGCGTCATCGTCAGAGTAACTGGAGTCCGAAGATAGAGTAACCGATGAAAGCGAATCAGATGTATGAGAGTTGGGTCCAGGATTTTCATGAATTTCGCCACAGAGTAGGAGGATAAGGGAAAGCCATGTTAGCAGCTCGAAAGCCGTGAATGCTTTGATTCCTTTGACCCGTGCATGTAGAGGAGTGAATGCGCCTACTCTCACCCTGTATAAGATTATGTCAATGTTCATTATGTAATACCAGATATATAGTCGTTGGGGTGATGGTTCCGCAATACACGTAGCCAGGGACAAAATAAAGAAACGGACAGACATCTGAAGGCATCATGAGCGAGTTTCTAGCTCCAATAAAAACAAAAGAAAAACATGAAATGAAAAATAATACACAAACTACCATTCAGTGAAATGAATGTAGTGTTGGGAAAATGTTTTTACGTACATGCAATCTGAATGTTGATGAAGCTACCATGTGAAAGTACTATATACATATGAACTTCTGAAAACTTCCGGTATGCATACCCGCTATATATATAAATATATATACATATTGATTTATACATAATTATTATACAATATTGAACAACACAGATAAGACAAACTGTCTCGTATGAAAGGAGCAACAAAGCGTTCCAGAATTGTATTAACCCTTTGCCTGCTGAGTAAATAAAATCACATTTGCAAACAACATAGATCCAGATCAGCCGCGGCGTAACGCCGCGTCTGATCAGGATCCATGTTGTTTGCTATTCAGCCAAGTGTTTTAGCTCCACTATCCGAATAGCAAACAGCATAGAGCCTGATCAGACGGCACATTCTGTGCCGTCTGATCTGGCTCTATGCTGTTTGCAAAGGTGATTTTATCCGCCGCTAGCGTGCAGAGTTAAATTACAAATCAGTACAATGTCTCTTACAATTTCCTGCCAATAATGCAACATATGAGTTTCTGATCAAGCTCAACGTTTGCAGAAACTATAAATAAGGTGGTGACCAACCAACGACTATGCATGTCAGCTATTAATGTTGGAGTAAGATCCTGGCTGCCGGGTAGAACCACAGAGCCAGCTGGATAAAAATCGCACTTAAAAGAGCAAATCATGTAATTGATATTCATGTAGAAGAATGAAACTAAACTATATGGGAGGACTCGTGTCTGGATCAAACAGATTCCCTAAAATGCACTTAACACCTGCATATTTGACACATTTTTACATTACACATTCGTTAGGACTGCATCTAATTGTCAATTAGAGGACTTACACTTGCTATGAATTATGATTACGATATGGATCTACATTTTGTAATCATCGTTTTGATTTCATCCTAAACTGTTCCAACTATTTGTAATACTATCGGGTAAACGGACGACCACAGACCGGTGACAAGATGCGTCGTAACACGAACGGTGACCCGCATTTGGCCAAAGATCCAATGATTAGGAAAGCAGAGAATCCCAAAACCACAGTAAAATCAGGAGACCCGGTTTTATAAGGTCTCTTCATCACGGCATCATGGTAAATACAAATGTCGTACGCCCACTAGCGAAACTCATAATCTGCAACACAGATTTGAAATTCAATGCTTCCAGGGGAACCAAGAATAAATTGAAGCATAAAACCCTTTGAATTAACCTAAAACACACCCAACTTTCACGCTAGTTGATAAACCCGGGATTCTAATATTCCAAGGCTATTTTGGAGGTATGTTAAAGTGTGAATGGGACAAGACATAATAATGCTGTGGATTGCTGTCAAATGAAGACTACATTCAGCAGCATCTTGAAAACACAATCTGTTGCGCATATACATTTGCGAGTATACAAGTAAAAATATGTTTTGTGAGAACTGCATGATGAACACAAACAGACAACTTGAGGACCTTTAGTTTTCCGAGGACTTACACTCTGAAAATGATGTCATCGTTTTTCAGACATTCCGTTCACTGCACCTTCAGCAGGATTGAAAAAATAAACTGAAAATGTGGTAGCTGCTTGAAATTGTCCCTAGTGCAATCACTGAATAAGACTTCAGTTACAGCTAGAGGTCAGTACCACACTTACACTGACTAACCATATACCATTTTGCTACCAAGGCGGATGAGGCCAAACATAAAAATGTATATTTCTGGTCTCACGACCCATAACAATGCCAACATGAAAATGTTTTTCCAGGAAACCGAATTTTGCTTTTGAATAAAATATTGAAGTAAAAATTTGCCAACCAACCTAAAACAATTCCCTAAACAGACTAAATTGATACAATTGCCATTGTGACACACAAGATAAATCATAGAATTTCTTTTGTTTTTGTTAATAACTAGACATTCTATACACAAGTTTGGTTCCAACACTGGTAGTTGTTTGTAAACCAAAGTTACTTAGTGAAAACTCTTGACATCAGAAAGTACCAGTTTTATAACATTACTTCTACAGACATGCAGTCACTGTCTTCAACACAAGAGCATTCATTTAATCTGATGCAGGACTCCTCATTCTTTCACAGTTCAATCATTTCCACAACTATTAGTCTATTACATAACTGCTTTCATAAATTGAAGTTGGCATGGCCTAAGTGAATGCAACACATTACTTCCTCATCAACAAGTTCCTCAAATATCTGGTTCATTTAGGGTATAGCTACATTGATCTCCCCGTCTTTACATATATTAAAAAAATTCTACCTCATATTTTCACTCTGCTACTACGGTCAATGTAGGTTTCCGGACGACGCTCACAACACCAATTGAAATAAGTGTCGCGAAAAATAACAAGACTGAACATTTAAAGAAATTTCTGTTTATTAACTAATTAATACCTTTATTAATCAACAATGTTTGAGTCTAACATGAGCTAATAAAAAGCATTAAAACAAAAATAAACAAGACATGAATCAAATGCCACACATACATGTATTACTGTTATTCAACAGGGGTGTGATTGAAAAGCATTTTTTCTGGGAATATTAAGTTAAACCAACTTGGAACATTTTCATTTGCAAAATTTAGAACCCCCCAATGTCAAATTCTAACGAAATGGACTGCCCCAGTAAATAAATAAAAAAGTAATAACCAAAGTTGTTGGACTTTTTCTTGAGGTTTTAACATGTAAACGTCAAGATCGTCTGAACGGCTGTTTGTGAATATGAACCAAATCTGTCAAGTACTAACAAAGGTTATGATGAAAAATGTTTTTGAGGTTTTAAATGTGAAGGTCATCTATTAATAATTCAGTGGGAAGGGTTGTTGTGATTATGCATTAAATCTTTTGCCACATATGGGTCGTCTGTCGTCTTGTGACGAATCTGGTGGCCGGTCTGTGGTTGTCTGTTTACCCAATGATATTTAACTCTGTCTAGTAATACAATAAGTGTTATCGCCAATGTTAAAGTTTTTGGACGATGCAGAAGCTTACGACACCATGACTTTACTTTTTCTTCGAAGTTGAGCTAAAAATTGCAAAGGATAGTACAAACAGAAGATCACCTGGACCTGGTGATATTGTATTGAGAAAATGAAAATAAATGCATGTCTTTATATTGAACTGATACACATATTTGTTTATATAACTGTGGCTGTCAAAAATGCATTACGTAACCAGGCCTCAAGCTAGGGGGAGACTCGGTAGAAATAGTCTCCTAAATCTGAAAAAACTTGTACTTATTATACACTTATACTTTGCCTTCAAAGCCCATGTCAAGTTTTTGGCCTAAAGATAGTTGTGTCCAAATAAGAAACAAACCTGTTTAGTATTAACCAAATAATTCAAAAATTACACATGAAACCCACTGTATAGAAAGGGCAGTGCCCCCATTACATGACCCTATTTTTGACCTTTGACCTAAGAGTGTGACATCAAGACACATTGCCTCATGATGGTGAACAATTGTTCCAAGTTATTCCTTCATGCATGAAAAAGTTACAACTGGATACGAAAACTGGACAGACTAACTTAACAGGGTTGCCATAAATCTGTGTCAGTAAAATTCCAGACTTTCTTCGCTTTGGTTGTGATTTCTCGGGTTTCCTACGATTCCCTTAAATTTCCCAGGGTTCCCTGTGCTGGTATTCTCATCGTTTCCGTCTTCCTCCTCATCTCCAGCCTCATATTCTAAAGGTTCTAAAATTACACAATTGCAATACCATTTACAATACTTAAAACTATTTAACACAGAAAGCTATCAGAGATCTGAATATGTAATGTGGTCTGCAATGAAACAAGCGGCCAATCTGTGTCCTAGTTCACTGAAGAGTCACTTATGTTAATGAACTATGAATGATAAGAGTAATAACTGAAAAGACTGAGCCTGAACTGCAAGCCAGGATAACTCATTGAACAGAATGGGCATAGGAAATGGGATATCAAAGGATGTATCTGTGAAAATATCTGGCAGAAAGTTACCAAGATTTGAACAAGAGGGCCAATTGGCCCTGACGCTCATCTGAGAAAACTATCATGGACACAGGTGCGCGACCCATGCCTGTATGGTGGTCGTCTTGAACTATAATTATGCAGGAAGTATTTCGAAGATTGCTCTTGCTTTAATGTTCTATCATTATATGCATTATCAATTAATTCTTTTGGGTACATATCGCAATACTCACATGTACTTCAGGACAAAGAAATTCAATAAAAGGAGATAACAACAGTGGCCATGTGTGCAGTGAAACAGAACAGTATGATAACAGTGTTATAACCAGTGTGGCTACTGGTCGATACCTGGGTGGCTACTGGTCGGTACCAGGGTGGTCGATACCAGGGTGGCAAGTGGTCGGTACATGGGTGGTCGGTACCTGGGTGGTCGATACCAGGGTGGCAAGTGGTCGGTACCTGGGTGGTCGGTACCTGGGTGGTCAGTACAAGGGTGGTAACAGGTCGGTACCTGGGTGGCTACTGGTCCGTACAACTGGTCGGTACCAGGCTGGTTGGTACCTGGGTGGCAACTCATTGGTACCAGGGTGGACAGTACCGGTCATAACAAGGGTGGCAACTGGTAGGTACATATGTGGCAACTGGTCAGTACCTGGGTGGTAAGTGGTCGGTACCAGGGTGGTCGATACCAGGGTGGCAAGTGGTCGGTACCTGGGTGGTCGGTACCTGGGTGGTCGGTACCTGGGTGGTCTGTACCTGGGTGGTAACTGGTCAGTACCAGGGTGGCTACTGGTCCGTACAACTGGTCGGTACCAGGCTGGTTGGTACCTGGGTGGCAACTCATTGGTACCAGGGTGGCAACTGGACAGTACCAGTCATAACAAGGGTGGCAACTGGTAGGTACATATGTGGCAACTGGTCAGTACCTGGGTGGTAAGTGGTCGGTACCAGGGTGGTATTTGGTTGGTACCAGGGTGGCAACTGGCCAGTACCTGGGTGGCAACTGAAACAATTTCCTGCTTTTTGGACGGTGTCAATGCAAGGATGCTCTGGAAAAATTTGGTCATCCTGGGTATAGCAGTTTATGAGAAGCCGATTGAAGCAAATGTGAATGGACGGATGGACGATGAACCCCATACACATAATAACCGCTGGCTCAGATGGGCAAATAAAAGGTCCTTTATTTATGGACAAGCACTTTTAATCAATTGGGCCCGGATAGGGACAGATAATTGTTTATATATTTTTAATAAACTAAAAGTAAACACGGACGCACACACGAACAACGCCAAATCTATACACCCCTTCGATATCCTTCAGATCGGCGGGGATAACTAAGAAATGTGTCCATTGGACACGGATGGCCTGCTATGAAACTGCAGTGACAGACAAGTAAGAAATTATTCAAATAGTTGACATTTAACCCCAAAATGTAACCTTGAGCGTTGAGGTATAGACGTATGTGTTGTCTTCATGCGGGGAACATTTGTGCCAGATTATTTTAAATCCCCCAATGCAAGTTACAACCCGGACACGTGAAAATCGGAAATTATACCAATATTTCACCTTTAACCTCTTAAGTGTGACCTTGACCTTTGAGGTAGGGGACCTGGGAGTTGGACACTAGACGTCTTGATGTGGCAAACATTTGTACCAGGTTATTTTAAAATCCTCCAATGCATGACCAAGTTACAGCCAGGACACCAGAAATGATACAATTATTTGACATTTAGCCTCTAAGTGTGACCTTTGATGTAAGGACCCGGGTGTTGACGCGACATGTCGTCTTGATGTGGCTACCAAATTGTGCGTAGTTATTTCAAAATCCCATAAGAAAGATAATGCCTGGACACAATTTGTTACGGATGGATGCACACACAGACTAACACTATATATATGCCCTTCCGCCGCTATAAATAGCGGGGGCATATAAACAGGGTTAGACAGTAACGTTCAAAAGTAAGGAGCCCACTTTCAATATCAAGAAGTCCGACTGAACTGACTACACCCACAATTTGGGAGTCCGAGCGAAATTTAAGGAGCCCTGCAGTGTAGAAGTTATGAAGGTAACATACCTTCCAAATCAAATTGGATGTCATCTGGACTTTTTCCCATGTAGTGTGCAAGATTGCCTCGCTCCATCTCCAGCAGTAGCTTGCTTACTTTGGCCACCTACAAGAAAGATATAATATATGCATAATAAGTCTTGACTTATATTTGCACTGCAGTAACTTAACGTCCATCATTTAGTGAGGATACTGGAATGAAAACTTAAAGTGTTCTACAGAGACGAAACTCCAAATCCTGAGCCGTATCTCTGTTTCAAGTGACATTTGCCCACCTCCCTAAACCCATACCCTAATTTGTTGAAACTTAACATATGAAACGTCACCATAACGTCATTTCTAGGACTGTTTAATCAAAGATAGTTCTTAAATATTAAAGACATTGGTTTGACCATCACCTTACAAAGCGTGGCGTTCGTGGTCCAGTGGAAGAGCGTCGGATTTGGAATCGAACGGTCCCGGGTTCGATACACGGTCAGGCCACGTATGTAGTGTCATTGAGCAAGGCACCTCACACACATTGCTTAGTACTGGTTAATCGCTTAGGTCGGCTGAGCCTGCCCAGGAAAACATGTCTAAGTCCCCGCGAGGGGTTTGACATTAAAGGAACATACATACAATTTGAGGACCAAGTGTGAAAATAAAATGACCTCACATTGTCTGTGTGACAGATAATAATTGGTCCTACAAACAATAATAATTTTGAACTTCAATCGACTGTTATTTATTGGTAAAAAAAGGTCAGGATGCATCATCAGTGGGTCAGGGCATGGCACCCATCCATTTAGGCCTGACTGGAGCACTGCTTAAGCAGTTTTCTTTAAATTTAGTTTATAAATACAAATTTCTTCTAGCTTGATTGCGAAACAAGTTATGCTAATCACTCTCGAAACCTCAGTCCTGATAGGAGTCCATCACCATAAGGGACAGAGAAGTGGGAATTACGTGTCTTGTCTAAGGACACCACCACCGTGGTTCTGGCGGGTTTCAAACTCACAACTCCTCGGCGGACACCATATCCATTACACCACGGAGGCTCCATTTTATTTCACTTTTCCTGTTTTCCAGCATGTGTCCACCCTGGTTTTATAAGCAAGGTTAACGTTTTGTATTATGTCATGGTGATCTTGACATGTGACCTCAAAATGGGTGGGTAATGTAGAACCTGTCATGGAGAAGTTTCGTTTAATGAGCGAGTTAAATTAAAGTGTCATGGCAACCTTGACCGTATACCTAGTGTCCTCAAAATGGGTAGGTGAGGTAGAACTTATGATGATCCTAGGTTGAAGAGTTTTCGTTTTATGAGCAAAGTTAAGTTTTGTGACAGACATACAGACGATCCAGGGGCATAAGAAGTTTTGCAATAAGTAGTGCTCCTACTGTCTGCAATGTAAGAAAAACCTGAATGATCAGCTCAATAAAGAAAGCAAACCAAACATTAGGATTTCTACGTAGAAACCTCCAGGTCAAATCTGAACCCCTTAAGACCACGGCTTACCAGACATTAGCGAGACCCCAGCTTGAATATGGCTCCGAGATCTGGTCGCCCCATACCCAAACATTGATAGACCAAATTGAAGGTGTCCAGCGAAGAGCAGCTCGTTGGATATAGGCTGACTTCTATCGTACCTCTAGTGTTACAGACATGCTACATTCCCTAAATCTACGCAAACTAGATCAACGGCGTATTGACAATAGGTTATCCCTTATGTACAAAATTCATAATGATCTTGTTGCTATTCCCATTGAAAATTACCTAGTTCCCCTCTCCCGTCCTACTCGCCATTGCCATTCCTTAAGCTATAGGTTAATTACAGCAACTACAGACTACTACAAGTTCTCCTTCTTTCCAAGAATAATCTATCATTGGAACCACCTCCCTCCTGACATTGTCCATCTCCCTACCATAGAGCAATTCAATACGGAAGTTTGCCATATTGAACATGCCAGTCCCTAGTTGTTCTGCGTAGCTGCTTTTAAACTTTTACCACAACTTATTTTCATACCTTCTTAAATTATACTTTTAACTACTCATACTTTTAACTTCTTAGCGGTTTTTGACGCGCAACATGTCTATGTTCCCGCGAGGGGTTCGACATTAAAGGAAGTCCCCGAGAACAACATGTGCTCTGAGAGGAGTGGCTGCCTCACCGGGCCTATATATTGGTTGTCCTGTGAAATGTTGGCATTGGATCTCTCCTTTATCAGAATGTCCAACTGTTGTTTCAACTTTTGAGAGATTAGGATGGCCACCCGGCTCCCTCTCACCTCCACCCTGTTCATTACTTCAGCTAGCTTCCTTTCAAGAGAAAGGGACTCGAGAACCTCTCACTGCATCGTTTTACCATGTCCTATATCTTCGATGTACTGTTGAACTAGAAGTCGTTGGGTTTCTCCTGCTTTCCTCTTATTGAAGAGAACAAGTTGCGCCAAAGTTACTTCACTGAGGTCTCTCCACCGTGTCATTTCAGATTCACTCATGATTACCTCTGCTCTCTTTTTTAGGCAAGAGAGCCTTTAAGTCCTCAGCAAGGGGAAGCAAATTCCAGGATTTCAAGATGGTCGACTTTCTAATAAACGTCCTCTATTAACATTAAAATAATAAAAATTCATCTGCACTCGTGTGAAAAATAACAAAACACTACAAAATGGCGGACTTGCAAAACGTACGTAAGAAAGATATGGATTGGTTAACCGGAACAGGTGCGCTGTGTCGTAAAAGGGTTTGGATTGGTCAACTCTTACACTCCTGATCACATTGATATTAGCCAAATTGGCGAAATTGTGTGAAAGAAGTGTAACGGAAAGTTTAAATCACGTCTAAATGAGGACTCGGTGATTTTTAATGGTATTGACGCAAGTCCTCATAACGATATGTTACACGAGAAAACAATCCGAGGACTAAAAAGTGCCCAGAAGTGCCCAGTACTTTATTTGTACAAAATATGAGTGCCCAGTTCTATATATACTATAAATAAGTGTATATAAAGTCAATTCAATGAAAAAAAGTTAATATTAAGTGACTTTATTCAAGTTATTTAAAAAAATATGAACGCGTCTCGTATAGCGTCTAGTGCCCTGGAATGCACCGTAATTACCACAAGTGCCCAGGCCTTTATTTCTAATAAATATAAGTGCCCACAGCGAAATTTATATTAAATATGCATATATGATGTCATATTAATAAAAGAAAAGTGTATTATTATGTTTTTGTTCAAGTTATTTAATTAATAAGACGGCGGTTCATATTATGTTTATGATCCGCCATCTTGGATTTAAGGGATGTAACTCTAGATGCTTCTGGAGATGCTTTTCAACTGCTGCCTTTTCAGCTTTTGTCCAAGGTCTCTTCTCCACTTTCGATGTCACTGAAAATTTAAGAAAGTTCTAAAGCTTAAAACAAAATTGTTGGCATTCTTCATTTGTAAACATATATATCGCCTTAAAAGACTTGATTTGGACCACCTGGTTTAACTTTTGGTTTTCTTTTGCTCTGGCATATGATGGCTTGAATTTGTAATTATTGTCATTTCTATGTGTCATCGCAGTGATTTTACCTTGATTAATAATGTTTTCTGTGATGGAGTTAGTGGACCTCTATGCGGGACCTCTATGCAAGCTGAACAATTATATGCATTTTGAACAATATTGGAGCCCAGGGTGAAGACTTTGATCCCGTAAAATTTATTCAAACACCCTGGTAGTTTTTGCTACTTGTTCTAAGCCAGCGGCTCTGATGTTGTTTTTGTGTGACTGCTGGCTGCAGGCTTCATCATGTTGTGTCACGTTTGGCGCCTTGTCCGGCTTAACATTGTGATCACCTAGCTTGACGAAGAGAGTTGGTATATTTGCTTGTCGTTTATCTGTGTGTTACTGTGCTCTACTCTCGGTGCTGTGGGTGGGCTACAGTGACTGGCACTTCCTGGGCTTCATTAGTTTTTCTTATGTTTACATGCAAGATTGATCAGAATATCTATGTCCGTTCAAGAGTTAGAAAACAGATAAGCTTTTATTGAGGACGTCCTGCTGTGACATTGATAATGGGCTCAAAGACACCCAACCCATAATCCATTCACACGTTATGTTGAAAGCAAATTCCAATGCCAATGAAGACACTAATAACAATGCACCCGCTTCCTTCTCGGCAGGGGGATAGAATGATAAAACAATTATAGTTGCAAACGGCATACTCATTTGAAAGAGAAATAGTGTAATAAAACAATGAGGGCAAATTCTATTTCTTAATTATGTAGTTAACAAGTAACTTGCACCATCATCATCTAGTTGTCTATATAAAATGAATAAAAGAGAATTTGATCACGAAAGCAGCCACTTGGTGACAGTTGAAATACATAAAACATATTCTAGAAAGAGTGTTCAGACTTTTTCCCGACCAACAGACAATCTCATACTGAGAGTTCCATGGTAGTCATGATGAGCGGTGGACAATCATTGGTCTACAAAGCAAGTAGCCTACTACAAACTGAAACAATTAGAAACAAGTCGGATAACATTAGACCTTTGAATCAAAACTTACCTGATTTACCAGGTTTATTTGGGACCACAATTCTTTTATTTATATCAGCAATCCCATAGTTTACATTATCTGCAAATATTATTTTTATTGTTATTATGCAAGTTTCTCTATAATTTCTTTGATGGGCCAATCTGGCCATTTTTTCCATTTATAGACAAAAGCATTAACATATATAAACATTTCCTAATTTTATAACCAGGCTGACATTGCAATAACCTCCCTGGTATGCATGTCATACACGGTTTTGAGATTGTGTGTGCATTTATTTTTCAATGTACAACAGACAATTCTCTTTCCCAGCCCAGAGAAAACGTGTGAATTGCCATCCGATACAAAGTTCCATACCAGCTGGGCAATGACAAATCATCTCATCAGGGTGAACATATGTGCCAAGTTATTTGAAATCCCTACCACTAATGGACACATTATGCTGCAATATATCAATAATTGACCATTAACCTCAGAGTGTGACATTGACCTAGTTAATTCCTCATTACATGACAAAGCAACAACCCACACATGAAATATACCAATATTTGACATTTAATGTGACCTCGACTTTTGACCCGTGTCTTGGAATTGACATATATTCTTGGTGCGGCGAACATTTGTGCCAAGTTTATTCAAAATCACCTACATGCATGACAAAGTTACAGCCTGGGCACAAAAGTGCGACTGACGGGGACAAACAAACCGACCAGCGCAATACTATTACACTGGTAGGGGACTAACAACAGAAGTACAATGCGATATTGTAAGTTCTCAGGTGAAATACATGCATATTTAAAATGAACAATAAATATTGTAAAATATTGTTTATTTCTCTTATTTACTCACTCAGATCTAATAAGCTGTATCAACAACCATAGCATTATGTTAACATGAATTTAGCGTAGGCAGTAGCGGGATTCGGCACGTTTGGTGGTACTAGTATATATATTTAAGTACAGGGATTCTACTCTGTGGGATGTCAGATTTCGCATCGATCAGTAAAATGGCCCTCTCTGAGACAATTTTGTACAAAGCTGTCCAAATATAACGCCTATCCCGAGTCTTTATATTGTTCTTCAAATAAAACACAACTTTAAGCTGCATGCATGTATACTTTGCAAACAATTGCCACAGACATTGGTCATAGCAGGTCACATTTCCATACTAGGACACGGGTTCTGTCAGCAACAAAAAAAAATCTTCAACGGGAGAGTTTTAACTGTGAATAACATTATCAATAAAATGTGTTTCCACTAACGTGTAGGTTTATTCGGCAAAAATGTACGTCAAAAAGAGATTTCGTAGCATTTTCAATTTGTTTTGAAAATTTCTAAAGCGGCGCAATTCGCGTTGAAACGAGTGTTCTGATTGGATTATGATTATTCTTCATATATAAAAAAACATCTTGTTACATTCTAATAATCCAATTAGAACGCTCGTTTCAACGCTCGTTTCAACGCGAATTGCGCCGCTTTAGAAATTTTCAAAACAAATTGAAAATACTACGAAATCACAGACGGATATGTAGCCCAGTGGTAAAACGCTGGACTGGTAATCCAGGGATCGCAGGTTCGATCCCCCGTCTGACCCTAATAAAATTAACAGTCTTTCAGATGGGACGTTAAACCGAGGTCTCGTTTCGGTGCTTTACACCGTGCACGTAAAAGAACCAGAGGAGACTCTTGAATGGGTCTCTGTCTGTATCATGCACTATCCTCCAAAATCTAAAATGACTAATCTCTTCAGGAGGCGTCGCTCATATGGGCAACCGGTAGCGACGATAAATAAACGTAAACTAAAAAAAATTAAAAAATAAATAAACGGAGAACGGCGCATAATGTCAACTTTTAATGTTCACGATGATCCAAAATTCACTCGACCGGCCGGACGACCGTCTACACAAAGCTACTCGACCGAGACGATGACTAGGTCGCCATGGCGAGCGGTCGAGTGGAATTTTACACCCCTGAAGTATGTCATAAAAGAATGAGTGAGGGTCCATGAAAGATTTTGATCGATTCCGTAACTCCAGTTTAAATGGGATCACAAAAACGTACAGCCATCCATCCATGAGGTATTCCATATGCTGTTGGTATTTAGTTGGTTTTCAGGAATGTTATTAAAGATATTTGTATTGATGACATCTTGAGGACTTGGAACTAGATTATACATCAACAGTGCGAGGACTCTATCACATTATGACTTGTACAGAAGTCCAGCAATAGAAACCATCCAACAGTACTCCATTACATGAAAATAAGATTCTATCATAACACATATACATTGGAACTCGTACAGTGTGAGAAGCATTATGCTACATAGTACAAACTTGTTTTCCAAAGCCATAAATAGATCATACGCAATCAAAATGCAACATTTGTTAACATCAAGTTATTTTGGATTGCATGAAAGATTTTCCAAGAAATTCATTATATTCGTAAGCTAAATAATCAATTAATCTTTAACCCTCTACTCCACAGAGACACCATTTGACGCATCTATCCATTCCATGATGTAGACACCATTTGACGCATTCATATAAATACCCCTCCCCCGAAATTAAGTAACAAACATTGAACATGTGAGAATCAATATGCCATGAAAAATCATCTATGACAATAGTGTCATTTGCATTCAACATCACATACTGTTCTTGCAGGAAAATCTTTACTTGAATATAAAGATCGATCAAAGTGGATAGATTTATTCAACCTTTAGTCATACTGAAAATGTCTGAAATTTACTTCTTGAAGTTAAGAATCATGCCTGTGGTAGTGTTTTTTCTTTAAAAAAAATAGCTATGGACATTAGTACAACACTTGCAAAACAAAAGAATGCCATACCTTCAACATCGATCTGTATTTCATCAAGGCTTTTGCCTTTGTGCTTTTGTATATTCCCACTCTCTACTTCTAGCAGAAGTTTGCTGATTTTTGCGAGCTGTATTGACACAATACAGGGAGCCGGTAATACTGCCGGTGAATTCTTGTCATGTCCCAGAAAATTTGCTAAGCTATCCAACTCATTGTTCTTTAAATTCAGTATTTGCGAGATAGTGGCCACATGTTTCCGCAGGGATGTTGATGTGATATGCTCCGGATGCTCGGCTCCACATTCAAGTGAATACATTTTTAGTACATCTGAACAGCGTAGTGGTGTTTTGGACTTTCCTTCCCTAGCAAATACATATCTATTTTCTGAATCAATTCCTGCCAATGACCTTGTTGTAACGAGAGCTTCCAGCTGATTGAAATGCCACTCTGTCAACAATACAGGCACACGTCTACCTCTTTTTCCACGTATTTCGACTCTTAAGCTCTCTGCAAGTTTTATTTCGAAGGCAGTCAAGCACTGTGCTATTTCCTCCTGCATTTCTCTCTGCTGCGTTACCCCACTCATATATTGAGACATCTCCATACGTTCAGTTTCCCCACCTCTCCTCCTATTAAAGAGAACCAATTGGGCAAGAGTAACAGAAGCAAGTTCCCTCCAAGTTTTCCGGCTTGGACATTCGTTCAATGAATGGCACAGGTCTGAAGCTTGTGTCTGAAGATGCTTGTTAAGTTTTGCAAATCACTTGCAAAGGGAATTCTTTTAGCTTTGTTGTATTTTTGCGCATGCAAATTTTGCAATGCTACACTCGATATTTCTGTTGTCCATTCCTCACAACACAGATGTATACATTCTTCTGCCGTCTGTTTCAGATCCTGTTTTCCACTCATTATTGCTTTTGTCTTCAGGATGTGTCCACAACTTTTCAGCGACTGGCCCAGCTTCAATGCAAGAGAGGGTATTTTATAGTGTCCAGTGTCTTCATCAAACCCGGCCACATTTTTCACCGCAGCAATTACTGATGGAAAAAGAACTGGGTTCATGCAATTCTGCATGGTCTCTATCTTTGAATCTATCTGTCTTGCACTCAACACAAACCGGCCGAGCTTCCTCATCTTTTGCTTAACATATTGATACTGATGTGACTGATCAGAAATCTTTCCATAAAGTTTTTTTGGGCATGTCTCCAAAGCTCATGCCTTAGAAAAAATCCAAAGCAATTTTCACATGGCAAATAGTCACAAGCATTATAATAGTTTGTTGCACCAGGTCTCTTGTACGGAATGATAGTTCCTTTTTTTCATCTACAGCCTTTCTGTTGAATAAAAAGTCTCCCCTGTTCATCAGTTCCCGCCATTTGGTTCTCCGGTCATTCGACTTTAATGGTAATGTAAGAGTTTGTATGACATCCAGCTCCGATTTGTGCATCTGTTCTAAATGACGAGGTAATTTTGCAACCAATTTAATGCAGTACAAACAACAATGCGTTTTGTCCCATACTCTATTTACTTCAGTAGTGATTTTTGCCCTGCCGACAGTCAACTTCTCACTTTCAAGTGATGTTCCAGGAACAGGATACAACAGTGTTTTCTCTTTTCTCTCATATGGGAATGGATCTAAGATATCCGAGAGTTCACTTTCACTATTAGAAACAATCTCCTCATCTTCACTTCTGTTAATTGGTGGCATATAGTCACTGTCACCATCTGTGTCATCAACATCTTCGTTCACGGGAATCAGTACAAGAAGCATCTAAAATAAATATATAAAACTACAGAATAAAATGCAGACAAGCATATTTTCGTTTAACATTAAAACATTCCTTTGACCTTGCACATGGGGTCAAGGTCACAAAAACGTACAGCCATCCATCCATGAGGTATTCCATATGCTGTTGGTATTTAGTTGGTTTTCAGGAATGTTATTAAAGATATTTGTATTGATGACATCTTGAGGACTTGGAACTAGATTATACATCAACAGTGCGGGGACTCTATCACATTATGACCTTGTACAGAAGTCCAGGAATAGAAACCATCCAACAGTACTCCATTACATGAAAATAAGATTCTATCATAACACATATACATTGGAACTCGTACAGTGTGAGAAGCATTATGCTACATAGTACAAACTTGTTTTCCAAAATTTCTCATATTGCATGTATAGCTTCCAAATATTCCATTACATTCTTACACACTGAAATATGCTTAGAACTGATAAATGTATGATACATTGTGCATATCATGACTGAGCACAGTAACCGAGCTGGCACATGCTAGCAATGGTTCAAATGTTTCACTGTCTTCAACATCAGGTCTATAAGTGGTCTACGAGTCTTATATCCGAAGATCTTTATTATCATCTGAAAGCATCACAATTAAAAAATTATTCCAAAATTAAAATTTACCACACACACATACTCACATATGCGGTTATATTAACTTGGGTAGGTGATCAGTACACTCCATTGTTACCATAAACACATTTCCTAATATATTTTAAGCTAGATATAAGGATCATAATTGTATGACAGTTCCGCTAGGTTTTAATCTGGTAGATATGTATAAACAAGTTTTAGATTTATGTCTCCCATACATGGGAAGACATATTGTTTTTGCCGTCTGTCTGTCTGTCTGTCTGTCTGTCTGTCTGACTATCCGGTTTACCTAGTCCACTCTTCATTTCCAAAACCCTGTGTTGGATATTCACCAAACTTGGCAGGAAGCATCAGAATTACGTCTAGTTGTGCATATTGTAATCCGGTTGGATGATTTACGGTCCATTGAACATTTTTATAAAACCAATTTTTAGCCTTTTACTCCATTAATGTAGAAATTACAGCAAATACAAAAGTGCACAATTTATATAATGTCCTCGGTTAGATGGCACATGTAGAATGTGTTACATTTTATTACATGTCCTCGGTTAGAAGATTAACATTGACACACTTTATGTCCTCAGCCAGTTGATAAATATTGACAGTCCTCGGACTGAATAGAAACATGCACTAAATTTCACTTGCTTGATATGAAAATATGTGTGGACGTATGAAGATTTGAGTTGAGACTATGATATATAGGCTCTGAGAGCAACAGTGTGTGTGTTGTATGGTCGCGTATACACCGCCAACCGGGGACATTTTTTTGGAATAACGACTGAGGACACTTCGACAACTGAGGACAGCTTATTTCTTGCTAACACATAAAATTTGAGCTTTGAAACGAGCGTTCTGATTGGATTATGATTATTCTTCATATAAAAAAACCCATCTTGTTACATTCTAATAATCCAATCAGAACGCTCGTTTCAACGCCAATGGCGCCGCTTTAGAATTTTTCAAAACAAATCGAAAATGCTACGAAATCTCTTTTTGACGTACATTTTTGCCGAATAAACCTACAGGTTAGTGGAAACACATTTTATTGATAATGTTATTCACAGTTAAAACTCTCCCGACGAAGATTTTTTTTGTTGCTGACAGAACCCGTGTCCTAGTACGGAAATGTGACCTGCTATGGCCAATGTTTGTGGCAATTATTTGCAAAGTATACATGCATGCAGCTTAAAGTTGTGTTTTATTTGAAGAACAATATAAATACTCGGGATAGGCGTTATATTTGGATAGATTTGTACAAAATTGTTTCGGATAGGGCCATTTTACTGATCGATGCGATATCTGACATTCCACAGAGTAGAATCCCTGTACTTAAATATATATACTAGTACCCCCAAACGTGCCGAATCCCTGTGGTGTATGCCACAGGTAAAAGGAACGTGGCTTTGCTATTTGAAACACATCTAACAGATGAAAAATAAATCTTATAGAACTAACTTCAACACTATCCTAAATTTTGAGTTGCTACAAATATGCAATTGGCGATGTCAAATATCTGTCCGGTAATGTGGCGCAGTTTCAAAAAGGTATTTGTTTTTTGTCTATTAATACACATAAATGATCCCAAACTTGTGAAATATATTTTCAAAATATGTTTTCAAAAGGTTAAACATCACGGAATTTTATTCATTTAAAGTAATTTCAAACTCTTGGCATGTCTAAAAGCTAAACATAAGTAAAATAAGTTTAGCAACACTTTTTGCTTTGCTATGCAAATTTATGTGTATATGTACATTTAATGCGCTGGCGATATATTGATTAGCCTAGCATACAGGTGTCCAAATCAACATGTTATACCCGTGCAGTTCAGAATGCGTGCTTGTCACGTGCGATGTTAGGCAAGTACACAGGTAGCCCTTGTTTACATGTTTTGGTCACTGTGTCTTTACGTTTGTCATCGCATGCCACGTGTATTACACCAATTTGAAGAAAACCGTCGAAAGTTACGAAAGAAAAAGCAACGGGGCGATGCCGTTAGAGCGACGTAACCAGGCTATAGGGATGTTACAAGGTGGAATGGGTGTTAGGGCCGTTTCCCTGCATTTCGGCGTTTCACCAAGCACGATTTCCCGTCTCCGTGATCGCTTTGATGAGACTGGGTCAGTTCAAGAGCGCCCACGTAGCGGCAGGCCGAGGAAAACTACGGACGTTGAAGACCGTTACGTCAGATTGACATCTAGACGTAACAGATTCCTATCGGCACCGAAGCTAGCGAATCATCTCCATACGACATCGCACGTACGAGTGACACCTCAGACCATTAGAAACAGGCTACATTCAAGCGGAACACACGGCCGAAGACCATACGTCGTCATATCGTTGATACGACGTCACGTGGAGTTACGATTGAATTGGGCTACGGCACATCGCATATGGACGCAACGCCAATGGAACAACGTTCTATTCACTGACGAATCGAGATTCTGTGTTGATTTTGCCGATATGGCGGAGAAAGGTTTGACGCCAATAACGTGCTATAAAGAGACCGTTACGGAGGTGGGAGCGTCATGATTTGGGGCGGCATATGCAAACATGGCCTGACAGATATTGTTGTGGTGCGGGGAACTTTAACATCTGTGCGTTATTGTGAAGAAGTGATCAATCCCGTTGTGGTACCATTTCTACGTCAACGTAATGGCATGCTTCTACAGCAGGACAACGCTCGTCCACACTCTGCAAGGCATACACAGGACACTCTGCGACAAAGCAATATCCAGACTCTTGATTGGCCAGCGAAGTCGCCAGATCTCAACCCAATCGAGCATGTATGGGATGAACTCGGGAGGCGTGTACGTGACCGCGCTGACGTCAACAACGTCAATAATTTGGAAGCAGCTCTTCGCGAGGAATGGCAAAACATTCCAGCCTAAACAATTAAGAAACTGATTGGCAGCATGAGAAAGAGGCGCACAGCTGTGATTGGGTCAAATGGCATGCATAACAGATACTGACATTCTGGGACTTTTGTCGTATACCCCTACCATGTTGCCTGCTGTGTGATGAGTAATGATTTCCTCACAGTGACAATAGAATTGCATAAAATGATTGCTTATACGCTAAACCTAATGTTGTACTATGTTTTGTAACTATATTTCATAAACCATGAAATATTTAGCTGTAAACTATAAGTGTTGCTAAACTTATTTTACGTAGTATACATTTATCTATGATGCATAAATTTGGCAATTTGGGGGTGGAAGGTATAGTTTGTCTGAACTACACGCTCACAAGATCTTAATTTAATACAATTATTAACTGAAATATAAATTATGGTGTCAACAGGTCTTTTACAAGGAACAAAGTATAATGGATGCTTAATGTTCATGCAAAAAAATTGTTGACCAAAGAAAGTTCACCTACCGATAGCGGTTTTGATAGCTTGATATTCCACCTAAACGTCCGCCTATCGATGCATGATGAATTGAAGTTTTGAAATATCTCTTAATTTTGTTCGACAGGTCTGACGTCGCTAACGTAGAGTTGTTCATTTGTCATCAGCGCAAGCTTAGAAAAACGTCACAAACGGCCATTTTACGCGTTATTTCAATGCAACGCCATTGTGCGCCACATTACTGGACGAGCCATATTAGGGAAGCTTACGATAT
Organism: Archivesica marissinica; assembly: GCA_014843695.1. Lineage (NCBI taxonomy): Eukaryota > Metazoa > Mollusca > Bivalvia > Venerida > Vesicomyidae > Archivesica > Archivesica marissinica. Next base: position 7,842,272 of record CM026400.1, read on the forward strand.
ATACTGTAGCATTATCCTGGTGATACCAATTACTGTGGACCTAGGCTTTCATTTGTTAGCTGTAATGAAATACATACAATTAGTGATAAACCGATTATCGCTAAGTCGCCGACAATCGGTCGCCGGCATGGACATCGGCGATAATCGATTGTGAAAATGTGTAATCGATTATAATCAACGAGTCTTTTTTTTTGGAACCACGTTTAAGGCCCGTTTAGTTTCCTCGTCATAGGTGACCTGTGGGTCGAGGGCATCCCACAAGCACCTTACAATAATGTACATTTTTTAACGAGTAGAATAAACAAACGGCATGAATAATATTGTATATAAATATATCAAGTCATTATCATGTTGGCCTTAAAGTGATGAAAAAATGTTCAGTTACACTTAGAAAAAAAAGAAGAGAAAAGTGGTCTGCAGCCTACATTCTACCAAGTGATTGATGACAATTATTTTCAATATAATTTTAAATTAAAACTTTTTAGCATATTGCTTCCATATTTCGTCAAATTCAAATAATTTGTTCTGTATTGAAGCTGTCTCAAGTTCAGTATCATATAATAGTTTTAATCGACACATCATATGTTGAAAGGATGGTTTTATGTCTTTATTTTTGTCTCTTACTTATATGTTTGTTTATACCTCAAATAAAACTACGATTTACTATTGGCTGTATTTTATTAGCATTGCACGTTTGCAACAACAATTCTAACTGTATCTAGTACTAGACTTTTCACTAGTATGTCACTAAGTGTTCTGTCCTCTATTAACTTAAAAACTAATTTTATATCAGGTGGCAGTCCAGTAACTTAAAGTCTAGTACTCAGATGTAACTGAGTAACTAATTTATCGAAACTAGTAAGTTATTTATTAGTACTAAATAGATTGTTAAACTCACAAATTAGATGGAATGATTTTGATTTATAACTATATCAATTGCCCGATTAATAATCAATTATCTAATCGGTTTACCGAAACCGATGCACATCACTACATACAATGTAGCAATATCAGCATAATATTTTTTTTTATTGATAGATAAATCATTTGAGCTGATAATTATCATGATATATTTGACACTGTCGGAGATATGCATAATTCTGAACAATGTTTTCTAAGCATGGTAGGGCCACCTTATTTATTTTTTGATATATACCAATTACCAATGATTGGGTATTTGAAATGCAATTAATTTGTCTGACAATATCGTTCCCTCACATTCTACCCATTATTTTAAACTCCATTTATTGTGCAACATAATACACATAGTAAGGCTACAATGTGTAGCAGAAAACATGCAGGAAATTATGTTTACAATAAGTCTCAATCATGGTATTTTTTGATAATTTCAACAAATTGAAGCTAAATAAACACAATGAAGATAAAGAATGGTTTCATTCTGTTGGTCTGCACTCATTTAAAAAATGAGTTAGATACTTGGCAACAAAATTGATCAGTTACAAAATATGTGGCATCACTGTTAATTGGTATTCACCGATAATAGGGTTATGGAGGATAATTATACATGTAAGAAATTGAAACAATATTACAATTTTATTATAATTTACCATAATTAAGTAAAGTTGCATATATGATACCTTGATTATAAGTTGACATTTTATTTCTAGATACTATTATTGTAAAGCCAGTACATGATTAAACTCCTTCCAACTTTGACGAATGCATGCACTGATGATGTTGTCCTTAAAATTGAAATTAATCATATCGCAAAAACATCATAATTGTTTCATTCAAATTTTAGTTAAATAATTACCATTTCTCATAACGATCACTCAAGCTATATGGTTTAGTTCCAATAATTAAATGTAATGTTGTCTAAAACAAAACAAAAATCATATCATTTAATGCTAATAAGTAAAAAAATAATCTTACTACCCACCCATTTTTCCATCAATTGAGGACATTCAGTGTAATCTCTAACTCAAAACACCCAGAATTTTCTGGGGCAAACACTGGAAATATTTTCCACCGCAGATTATCTCCTATTAAGGACATTTTGTAATTTTTTTTATTTTATGTGTTAGCAAGAAATAAGCTGTCCTCAGTTGTCGAAGTGTCCTCAGTCGTTATTCCAAAAAAATGTCCCGGTTGGCGGTGTATAAGCGGACCATACAACACACACACGTTGCTCTCAGAGCCATATATCATAGTCTCAACTCAAATCTTCATACGTCACACTATTTTCAATATCAGCAAGTGAAATTTAGTCATGTTTCTATTCAGGCGAGGGATGTCAAGATTTACACTGGTTTGAGGACAAAAGTGTGTCAATGTTAATCTTCTAACCAGAGGACATGGAATAAAAGTAAACATTTCTACATGTGCCATTAAACGAGGACATTATATAAAATGTGCACTTTGGTATTTCTGTCATTTATACATAAAATGGAGGTAAAAGGCTAAAAATTGGTTTTATACAAAAATGTTCAATGGACGTAAAATCATCCAACGGATTACAATATGCACAACCTCGACGTAATTCTGATGATTCTCCAAGTTGGTGAATACCAACACAGGGTTTTGGAAATGAAGGGGGACTAGGTAAACGGAATAGTCAGACAGACAGACAGACA
>CM026400.1:7845865-7971498 GCA_014843695.1 Archivesica marissinica
TATGTGTTGCCTTCGATCATGCCCGGGAATATATATCATAGCGAACTATGTGTTGCCTTCGATCATGCCCGGGAATATATATCATAGCGAACTATGTGTTGCCTTCGATCATGCCCGGGAATATATATCATAGCGAACTATGTGTTGCCTTCGATCATGCCCGGGAATATATATCATAGCGAACTATGTGTTGCCTTCGATCATGCCCGGGAATATATATCATAGCGAACTATGTGTTGCCTTCGATCATGCCCGGGAATATATATCATAGCGAACTATGTGTTGCCTTCGATCATGCCCGGGAATATATATCATAGCGAACTATGTGTTGCCTTCGATCATGCCGGGAATATATATCACAGCGAACTATGTGTTGCCTTCGATCATGCCGGGAATATATATCACAGCGAACTATGTGTTGCCTTCGATCATGCCCGGGAATATATATCATAGCGAACTATGTGTTGCCTTCGATCATGCCCGGGAATATATATCACAGCGAACTATGTGTTGCCTTCGATCATGCCCGGGAATATATATCACAGCGAACTATGTGTTGCCTTCGATCATGCCCGGGAATATATATCACAGCGAACTATGTGTTGCCTTCGATCATGCCCGGGAATATATATCACAGCGAACTATGTGTTGCCTTCGATCATGCCCGGGAATATATATCACAGCGAACTATGTGTTGCCTTCGATCATGCCCGGGAATATATATCACAGCGAACTATGTGTTGCCTTCGATCATGCCCGGGAATATATATCACAGCGAACTATGTGTTGCCTTCGATCATGCCCGGGAATATATATCACAGCGAACTATGTGTTGCCTTCGATCATGCCCGGGAATATATATCACAGCGAACTATGTGTTGCCTTCGATCATGCCCGGGAATATATATCACAGCGAACTATGTGTTGCCTTCGATCATGCCCGGGAATATATATCACAGCGAACTATGTGTTGCCTTCGATCATGCCCGGGAATATATATCACAGCGAACTATGTGTTGCCTTCGATCATGCCCGGGAATATATATCACAGCGAACTATGTGTTGCCTTCGATCATGCCCGGGAATATATATCACAGCGAACTATGTGTTGCCTTCGATCATGCCCGGGAATATATATCACAGCGAACTATGTGTTGCCTTCGATCATGCCCGGGAATATATATCACAGCGAACTATGTGTTGCCTTCGATCATGCCCGGGAATATATATCACAGCGAACTATGTGTTGCCTTCGATCATGCCCGGGAATATATATCACAGCGAACTATGTGTTGCCTTCGATCATGCCCGGGAATATATATCATAGCGAACTATGTGTTGCCTTCGATCATGCCCGGGAATATATATCACAGCGAACTATGTGTTGCCTTCGATCATGCCCGGGAATATATATCACAGCGAACTATGTGTTGCCTTCGATCATGCCCGGGAATATATATCACAGCGAACTATGTGTTGCCTTCGATCATGCCCGGGAATATATATCACAGCGAACTATGTGTTGCCTTCGATCATGCCCGGGAATATATATCACAGCGAACTATGTGTTGCCTTCGATCATGCCCGGGAATATATATCACAGCGAACTATGTGTTGCCTTCGATCATGCCCGGGAATATATATCACAGCGAACTATGTGTTGCCTTCGATCATGACCTAAGGGATATTAATACATATGTTTAAACTTTATTTATTTTACAACGATTGCCAAGCAAGTTCTAACAACTTATATCAATCACTCTCGTTGGCGCGGATGAAAGCGTATATGTGATCATTCGTGTGGGAGGAAACCGGAGTACCCGGAGAAAACCCACCTGTCCAATCTGGCGAACACCGCACCACCTCACATACTTCCCGGTCCTAGGATCGAACCCGGGTTGCATTTGTGAGAGTGAGCACGCTAACCACTGCGCTAATCGGACAGCCATACATATGTTTCGCTGTTATTTCTCACAAGCAAAACATCCTGATATATGCAACAGAATGCACCTAACGCATTGTACACCAAAACATTTACTGTGGGTACATGCCCCCAGACACCCCTAAAGCCAATTCCTAGACCCGTCCCATGTTGATGACTGTACCCGATAACAGGCTGTACATGTTTTATATAATGTACTATGATATAAAGAGAGATAACCGAGTACAATGGGGTCATTATATGTTGCACAGTATTCCACTTTCTATGTTTATTTTATTGCATAGATTACTTCAGTTTGATATAATAGTATATATGTGTGAATACAAAGAAACGAAAACGGGTTGATCCACAGGTTTTAGCAATATCAGATTATCATGCCTCCCAAGTATGTGATTGGATATCCCAAATGTGTGATTGGATATCCCGAATATGTGATTGGATCATCCCAAATATGTGATTGGATATCCCAAATGTGTGATTGGATATCCCAAATATGTGATTGGATATCCCAAATGTGTGATTGGATATCCCAAATATGTGATTGGATATCCCAAATATGTGATTGGATATCCCAAATATGTGATTGGATATCCCAAATGTGTGACTGGATATCCCAAATGTGTGATTGGATATCCCAAATATGTGATTGGATATCCCAAATATGTGATTGGATATCCCAAATATGTGATTGGATATCCCAAATATGTGATTGGATATCCCATATATGGGATTGGATATCCCAAATATGTGATTGGATATCCCAAATATGTGATTGGATATCCCAAATGTGTGATTGGATATCACAAATGTGTGAATGCATATCCCAAATATGGGATTGGATATCCCATATATATGATTGGATCATCCCAAATATGTGATTAAATATCCCAAATATGTGATTGGATATGCCAAATATGTGATCAGTGGTACTAAATTAACACACATGTATAGAGCTAAATGGCAAAGAAATACTACACATTTGCTTTCATGTTGTAAATATTGACGGTATGTTAAGATGCACTATATTGGCGAGGTTTAAATTTGGCGGAATCGTTACTGACCGCCAATATAGCCAAAATAAAACCCCCGCCAATGTATCTACTTATACAGTAGTATAACTAATGCAAGAACCTGTTTCGCAATCGAGCTAAGATAAAATTGTGCAGAGACTAAACATCGTCCATATCTTTCATTCATATTATCTGTTGTGAAATATGTTGATGTCATATGAACATGGGTTATAGACTAGCGTATCAATTCAACTATTTTGAAAGACGGATCTGTAGTCCAGTGGTAACACGCTGGACTGGTAATCCAGGTATCGCAGGTTCGATCCCCCGTCTGACCCTAATAAAATTAACAGTCTTTCAAATGGGACTTTAAACCGAGATCTGGTGTCGGTGCTTTACACAGTGCACGCAAAAGAACCAGAGGAGGCTCTGGAATGGGTCTCTCTCTGTATCATTGCACTATCCACCAAAAATCTAAAATGACTAATCTCTTCAGGTGGCGTCGCTCATATGGGCAACCGGTAGCGACGATAAATAAACGTATAACACACACGACTGTTTTGTGGGGTTTAAAGTCGCACCAGCAGCTTAGGTGATATGGCGACTCTCCAGCTATTATCGATGGCGGAAGATCACGGGTGCCCATCATGGTAGTATTTCACGCACGGATAGACAGGGACGGCCACCCGGGAAGAACCACCGGCCTCCAGTTGATTAGCCTGCTCACATGAAAGAAATCGGCACCTCCCTTGAGATTCGATTATACTGGGGTGAGAGGCACTTGATTTGACGGCAATGGCTACACGGTCCCGGGGGTCGGCACAATGACACACTGACACTCTTACAAATATAAATCATAACAACTTCAACACCTTTCATTCACTGTATACATTGTGAACTATGTTGCTGTCATGTGAAACTGGGCTATAAGCTAGCACTGTTCAGTCAGATATTACCCTAATTTCGAGTATAAAGGTAAAGTAAAGTGTTTGTTTATTATAGTATCACCCCTATTTAAAGGGCCAGTCATTTCTGTCTTATGAGACACCTCTTTTTATGAGCATCAGTACTTCCCGAATAATGTGCTTGTATGTCTGGCGCCAGAGTGGTAGGCAATCGTTAACCATACTATATTTACTTAAAATAGTGGTTCAAATAAAGGTCAACACAAACCTAATGTGGGGCCTACGTGGCCGAGTGGTTAAGGCACTTGACTTCCAAGTCTGCAGAGTGGACATATACCATCTACTGTACAGCATTTAAATTTTACTTTATTAGTTTGGAGAATATATGTCACATTGAGAAAGCGGACCTTTAATGGCGTCCGTTGCATTTAATTCTACTGTATTCCTAGCCTGGGAACAGGCGTCGATATATTTTGCCTGGTCAGTCAAATAAATATATTTTAACACCGATACTATTAATTGGGCCGTATTGAGCTTCTGATAATATCAATGGCTGGGGAAACTCGGCGGTTTGTCCGTGTAATTATCGACTAGAATTAATCCTATTAATAGGCCTATTAGCACGTGACTTAATTAATGACGTACTTGAATCGAAATCGAGGCACTGCAATGTTGATAAAACTTTATAATTGGCCGCCATTGTTTACGGGTCAACGGAACGATCTACATAGTTTTAAAACGTACATTATGTGTCTGATTTGACATATTTACTCAATATTTAAGTTGTCCTTACTTCAATTACGCCGAATCGACCCATTACCACCTATACGTAATACTATTAGTTAAAATCCGCCATCTCGTCGATATAACACAGAAACGGGAAATTATATGTTTGCAATGTAAATGAGGCTACGGGAGCATCCGTGTATATTCGGAAATGATCGTGTATAATCGTGCCTGTTCGGCGATTTCCGATAGAATTCCGTTTCTTGTTTAACGATAGTATCTTGTAGAGAAGAGTTGTCGTTCTTCAAATATACACCCTGATATATTATGATGTAAGTAGATGGCGCTACGATCGGAAATCAAGTTTCCCCAGGCTGTCATTTTGCCAGAAGTTAAAAATCGACAGACTGGAACCCAGGCTACTGTATTCCATACTGGGTGAGATGTCTGATACGTTACAGTAAGTTAGTGTTGAGGGATGTTCATCACCCCCCCCCCCAACCCACAAGCCACATGAACCAATATGTTTATATCACAGATCTAGTGACAGTCAAAGTTGTCTTAAGAGACCACAAAAAAGGAAGGACAAAAAGTGGTGTCTAAGCAGACTAATTATATCCTTAACAATATAAACAGGAACTGAAAAAGTGGTATATTAATCCAAGTGGTCTCTTAATAGAGCAACATTGACTGTATAAATTTCCATTTTGTTTCTGTGTACGCTGAGACTGATGTGATCGATGGTACCTCATACCGGTTCAACATAGTCTGTGTATTGTTGAAGAAGCTAGACACCTGCCCCTCATCGCTGTAGGTTCGAATCCCATTGAGAATGTGGAATTCTGTCATGTGACGAAGCTATCCAGCTGACTTTGGGAAGAGCGGTGGTTCTACCCGCGTGCCCTTCAATGTTTAGCTGAAATACTACTAGGAGGTGCTCCCATGGTCTTCCTTCACCAATAATATTGGATAGTTGCCACATACCCTAAGTTGTTGATGCTACAACCACGGACACAACATGAATTCATCCAATAGAAACGAAGTCAATTTTCATCACTTTAATACTTGCACATATGACATTGGCACCAATAGCTGGGGTATATATAATGACGATGGTGCTCCATGCACAGACGGATCTGTAGTCCAGTGATAACACGCTGGACTGGTAATCCAGGGATCGCATGTTCGATCCCACGTCTGCCCCTAATACAATTTCAGATGGTACTTTAAACCGAGGTCTCGTGTCCGTGCTTTACACCGTGTACGTAAACGAACCAGAGGAGACTCTGGAATGGGTCTCTGTCTGTATCATTGCACTATCCTCCAATAATCTAAAATGACTAATCTCTTCAGGAGGCGTCGCTCGTATGGGCAACCGGTAGCGATGATAAATAAACGTAAAACACCATGGTCGATGTTCTGTGGTCGTCGACTTCAAATAACTTGCCTACCACCTCTGTATGTTCGAATCCCGATCAAGGTGTCAACGTATGTCATGTGAGGAAGCTATTCAGTTGGCATGCAGCAAGTCGGTGGTTCTACCTGGGTGCTCTGTCCGTGCCTGAAATACTGCTCGTTCTCGAGACCTCATTCCTGGTGGAATACATTGCCATGAGGGAGATAGAAGAGGCAATGTTGCCTTTAAGTGCCTTGCCTAACCTTCGTAACAGCTACAGCTCTTGCCTAACCTTCGTAACAGCTACAGCTAGGTTCGAACTTCGGGCCTTTCGCACCTGAAGCGAACTCGCTACCATTGCGCTATCGCGATTTCCACGGCTTTCTCCGTTGATATGTCATATTATTTAGATACCATATAACTACTCGAATATATGCCTAAGGTCGCTTTGAGGCTTTGTCTCGTTCATATATTATAGTGACTTATTGACCTGGAGTATCTGGAGTTTAGATAACACCTTATCTATGACATTGACCTGGTTGACCTGGCATTTGACAGAGCACATACCGAAGGAAATATACATATCATATGTTCCGATGTAAAATTCAATTACAGACGGATATGTAGTCCAGTGGTAACACGCTGAACTGGTAATCCAGGGATCGCAGGTCTGACCCTAATATAAATTTCAGATGGGACGTTAAACCGAGGTCTCGTGTCGGTGCTTTACACCGTGCATGTAAAAGAACCAGAGGAGACTCTGGAATGGGTCTCTCTCTCTCTCTCTGTATCATTGCACTATCCTCCAAAAATCTAAAATGAATAATATCTTCAGGAGGCGTCGCTCATATGGGCAACCGGTAACGACGATAAATAAACGTAAAACACCAAAATTTGATTATTTATGATATATATATATATATATATATGTTACTACATTGTTTAACAATTCTAAACTGTTCGAGTACAACACTAAGTGTATGCACGCACTTGTAGTGCTATTGTTTTACACAGGTTTGGCAAAGACTAAAGTAAATACGTTATAGAAGCCATTACAAACGTCGTAGCTTTTCACAAACTTCTCCAAGGTGCCCGCTGCTTTCATCTCCTTAATCTTCTTATGTATATCTACCAATTCGGCCTCCGTTACTGTCCCCCAATACGAGTTACTATCCCGCCACTCCTTATTCAACGGACCTTCCGGATCCTGAAGAATTGGGTAAGTGGATTCTGGGATATTTACGTTGACATCCATGAAGGAGGAGCTTAGCAAACCGGATTTCCGGCAAATCTCGTGCCACATCTGATCTTTAGGATAGTGCTTTAAATGACGTTTTGCAATTTCTTTGTTGAGGTGAATATACCAGATGTTCTCGTAGCACCTCGCTGGTGAGCCCGAGTTGATGATGACGACTCCACCTGGCTTCACAACCCTCCTGGCTTCTGTTAGAGCCTTTGTGATAACTGGGAAATTTTTGCCATCCGGATTTTTTTCTAAATGATGAAGAACCTGTGGAGTAATAAAACAATCCATGGAAAGAGTTTCATTTAAATATTGTACTGTACGTGCTTTCGAGGTTTAACTAGGTTTGAAACACGGGTAAGTTCCAGTACTGTTTCACGCAAAATGAAATAAATTGTCGGAGAGACATCTAGAACACTTTTACAGCTAAGTGTGACCTTGACCTTTGGACATTTAGGCTTGGTTTTACTCCCGTCTCATTGTGATGAACATATTTAGAAACTCTATCAACGGGCATAGGAACAGAACAGAACAACATGTTATTATCAGACTTGTACATAATCATATCATAGGACAACCCATTTTGAAATCTTTGACCACTAAGCGCGACCGTGACATTTGAGCAATGGACTGGATTTTGCGCGTGACAATTTCTCCTATTATAGTGAGATTATATACCAAGTTATTTTTTTAAAAAACCATGGTATGAGACACAGCAAAGGCAACTTTGACAACTAAGCGAGACCGTGACATTTGAGCAATGGACTGGATTTTGCGCGTGACAATTTCTCCTATTATAGTAAGATTATATACCAAGTTATTTTTAAAAAAAACCATGGTATGAGACACAGCAAAGGCAACTTTGACAACTAAGCGAGACCGTGACATTTGAGCAATGGACTGGATTTTGCGCGTGACAATTTCTCATATTATAGTAAGATTATATACCAAGTTATTTTTTAAAAAAACCATGGTATGAGACACAGCAAAGGCAACTTTGACAACTAAGCGAGACCGTGACATTTGAGCAATGGACTGGATTTTGCGCGTGACAATTTCTCCTATTATAGTAAGATTATATACGAAGTTATTTTTTTTAAAAACCATGATATGAGACACAGCAAAGGCAAGGACAAAAATGACTGATGGTAAACCTATTGTATCAACATTGAGTTTTATAACGTTTAATTTAACGTCGCTACCTGTTGTCCATATGGTTTTAATTTAAAACTTTTAAACTTTATTTCTTTTACAATGATTGGGAAGAAAGTTTGAATACTTTATATTAATCACTCTCGTTGGCGCAGATGAAAAGGTAAATGTGATCATTCGTGTGGGAGGAAACCGGAGTACCCGGAGAAAACCCACCTGTCCGATCTGGCGACCATCGTACCATCTCACATACTTCCCGGTCAGAGGATCGAACCCAGGTTGCATTAGTGAGAAGCGAACGTACTAACCACTGCGCTAATCGGACAGCTGTAAATATGGACGACGAGCAGTTTACAACAACATCTTTCCTGGGCAGGCTCCAGAGGTTAACCAGTACTTTGTGCATCAACCTCCGTAAGAAACTGCCAACTTTTTGCATATAAAGAGACACGGTCTGAGCGGGGTTCGATCCCGTAGCCATCAGTGTTAATAGGCTACAAGTGGTTCTTTTTTTAATTGTGTATAGCCGATGTAATTGTTGCAATATTGTAATTGCATAATACGAGAGGAATGTATCATACATGGCAGGCTGCCACATTGCGATTGCTAATGAGAGACATCGGTGAGTTACTGCCCCTGAATACTCCGTAAAAGTAGATAGGTCCTATTAAGTGTTTTCCTCTGTTTTTATCGTTGTTTCCTTTGCACAACATGCTTTATACCACTATTACTTCTTATGATTATTAAATTACTATATCTCAACAGATCTCCCACAGTATATGCAATGGGTATATACTTATTTGTAAAATAATGTGATCATTTAATTAACACGTTTTTGATAAAATGACAGATATCATACCGCAACCTCTGGTTAGGACACAACAGTAAAAACAAAGGATTCTAACTAAAAAGACCTATTCACATATTGGAATAAATCAGACTGTATCTGCCAATGGAGGTAATAGAAAATTACAGATGTCACTCATAGACATTTCAATACGTAATGAAAGTTACTTCCCCCTGACTACTCAGGAGGATATGTCTTTTTATTGGTTTCCTCTGTTTTCATCGTGGCTTCCTTTGCACAAAATGCTATCAATTTGCAAGCGTTTCGCATCATATAATTATTGGATTATTACATTTCAATAGATATCCTACTGTATATCCAATGGATACGTTACTGCAGAAATATGTTATCAATAAATTAAAATCACATCTATTATACCACAACATCTGATTAAAGAACAACAATAAAAACAAAGGATTCCAACTAGTAGGACAAATATCCTTGAATACCGAGTTCCGACGCATCTAAGCGAAGAATCAACAATGACCTAACATAAAACGAATGAACTCATGTAAATAGTGTAGTATCTGTATAAATAGATCCTTTTCTACATATTCAACGCGAGAAATTATGCTTATTACGCTTATTTAGTGTCAAAATATCACATCGACTCATGCCGCTATTGAGAATTCCTCTGAGCCGAGAAACGTCTATTACGACGCATTTCATTGGTTGACTAATGTCGTTCTAAATATAGTTAATTCACTCGCCTGTATCTGCTCTGCGCATTACATGTATTATACGTCATCTCAAACTAGCCTGAAAATTAATTCTGCATCACTAAATTACATTAAAACTGAGTGTACAACATGCCTTTATTTAATTATGCTAATAAACAGGAAAAGTATCCCTGTTTTGCCGTATATAAACTATAACTATGAACAATTTGTAAATAATAACATTTAACTAGAAATTATGCCTTGCTGTTGTCCTTATAGCACTCCCAGTAGTCCGTACATGCATAAAAACAGTGGTCATAGAAGTTGCTGCATACTGTTTATTCTTGCGTTTGTGAGCCTGCACAGATATTGATTAGTTCCAGATCTATTTTACTATCACAGAGGGATCACAGCAATAACGTATATAACGCATACACCTTTCCTAACAGTGAATCAATTGTCACGTGACCTACCGATACGCAGAGCTTAGCTGAGCAGACAGACCACAAATTGTTATGTTTGCAGTAGCATATTGCAAAATATTAGCTATTTAATGTAATGCACAAAGTTGCATTTGAATTTTGCTGTTAAAACAGACTGATTGCAATAACATTGATATAAAAATTATCTTGTAATCTCTCACTTTCCACATTTAGTCTGGGGAATCCCGTATCATGTTTACAACCACTGCAGATGAAAATAACGTCACCGGATATTGTGAATATTGAAAACGAGGTCAAAACATAAGCCGCGTCGTTTCATGTGAGCGTCGTTATAAAGAGTCGGACGATATATGTTTCGTGATAAATCGAACTTTATCTATAATCTGCCAATGGAGGTCATAGAAAAACAAGCGTGATACTTACGAGGTTGTACATTACAGCGTCGAAGCTTGCATCTGGAAACGGAAGTGTAGGCATTGTCGCATTAACTGCTTCTTTGATTTTTCCCGCGTTTATTGCATCAGCAAGCTTGACCTTGGCCTTCTCCAACATTCCTGATGACGCGTCAAGTAGAGTCACGTGACCGATGCCATATTCAATAAGCGCCTTGGCGTAGTTTCCGGTTCCGCATCCTGCGTCTAAGACATGTATTTCCTAAAATATTGTAATCATTAAAACTCAGAATGATTAAGAATAAGAAGAATTCATTTAATTAAAAGATGGTGGATAGCTAACTTGCTGGGCTTTCACGTCTGGGTTTTCCAAACAATAATGGGAGCCTGTTGTTCTACCCGGTTACCCCTGATTGGCTGGAATCCTGAAATACTCGGAGGGTCACCCTGAGGTCTTCCTCCACCTAGAGTAGTTGGATAGTCGCCATATGACCTAAGCTGTCGGTGCTACATTAAGCCCACACACAAATAAACAAACAATGTTATGTTATATTTCGGGTTTTAAGCCTGCATCAGCACCATTTTGGGCTATATCGCCGGCGGGCAGTTTACCTAACAACACCTTTCCTGGGCAGGCTCCAGTGGTACAAACAAACAAACAAACAAACAAACAAACAAACAAACAAACAAACAAACAAACAAACAAACAAATGAAAACTTGCCTGTATTGGTTTCCGACAATGAAACGGCAACATAGCAGCAATGACGTCGACACCCATGGGGAACCTTTGGTTGTCATAGTTACTGGAGGCGCTGTTGTAATTTACGATGTTGCTCATTTTGAGTTTGCACTGTAAAAAACAGCAATACTTATAAACGTAAAAAGCAGTCAATGCTAATAATGCTGCCAATGTTCCTTCGGTGAAATATAACTCAAGCATATGCTGACACAAACCCACATCTTAGTATGAAATAGTTTATACAAATTTATTTTAGCTCGATTGCGAAACAAGTTCTTACAGTTCTTTGGGCTGTCCGATTAGCGCAGTGGTTAGCGCGCTCGCTTCTCCAAATTCGATAAGTTCGATCCTCGGACCGAGAAGTATGTGAGATGGTACGGTGGTCGCCAGATCGGACAGGTTGGTTTTCTCCGGGTACTCCGGTTTCCTCCCACACGAATGACCACATATACGCTTTTTCATTCGAGCCAACGAGAGTGATTAATATATTAAGTTGTTAAAACTTGCTTCGCAATCGTTGTAAAATAAATTAAGTTTTTAAGAAAAATTCTTACAACTTATATTAATCACTCCCGAGACCTCATTCCTGATGGAATCCATCGCCACGAGGGAGAGAGAAGAAGTGGAATTTAAATGCCTTGCATAAGGGCACACTCGTAACGGTACCAGCCGGAGTCGAACTCCAGGCCTTTCGCACATGAAGCGAACGCCTTACCACTGCGCTATCACGTCTTCCACATATGCTAATATGAAATATGCACTACCTATCTACTGGGAAAGCCAAACAAGAGTAGTAAGTCAAAATCAATTACTGAAATAGACATTATATAGCGAATATGACTACTTCTTCATCATAAACTTGAAACTTGTTTATTTGCTTAAACGCCTATTTCTACATATAAATACATATTCAATGGCGTTGTACAATAATGAATTAAAAGATAATAAAAACAGTACATAAATCCAGACACAAACATTAAATAACCATTTTTTTTACTAAAATTTCTGTCACTGAAGATCTTTTTCTTATTATAAGGAACAACGTAGCATCACACTGCATCCTACATCATAGGAAGAATAATAGAATATGTTTTTGTAACGGTATTTGTTCACTCACCTATGATCTTGTAGCTATACTGAATACAAAGCCACGGATGTCCAGAACCACAAGTTATTCTAAACTGCACGCGTGCTCCACTCGGTTGGTGAATGGCGCAATCGAGCTATGCATCTGCATATAGCTAGTGCATTATCGGCGTGCCCTTGGTAGAGGTCATACGAACTGTTATTCGTAAGTCATAAGGCGTCGTCCTCTGTTGACATTATGTAACATTTGTGCAACGTGGCTTGTCACCCACTTAAACTTTTGGGCCACTATTGGATCAGAGGCTCCATATAATGCGCTCTTGAATTCCTTATCTAGTAAAATGTCAACTTGCGCGTTAATATCACCATGCATAACTTTCCGAACGAACTGTGTGTGTGTTGTTCTTTCTTCGCAGTCTCAGTGTGTGTTTTACGTTTATTTATCGTCGCTACCGGTTGCCCATATGAGAGATAGTCATAAAAAAGATATTAGTCATTTTTGGAGGATAGTGCAATGATACAGACAGAGACACATTCCAGAGTCTCCTCTGGTTCTTTTACGTGCATGGTGTAAAGCACCGACACGAGACCTCGGTTTAAAGTTTCATCATGAAAGACTTAATTTTATTAGGGTCAGACGGGGGGTCGAAACTGCGATCCCTGGATTACCAGTCCAGCGTGTTACTACTGGACTACAGACCCGTCTTTGCGCTTACATTCGTTTCATATCCATTTAATATGAGGGGCCTCCTTTGATGTCTTACTTGTCAATTTGTACTACTAATAATAGTAACTATGAGAATTCATTTAAACTAAGTACAGGATATAGTAAATTTATTGTCATTGGATAAATGACAAATTTAAAAAAGCGCTCACTAATTTATCCACATATTTAGATCGATTGCGAAACAAGTTCTTATAGCTTATATTAATCACTATCGAGACCTCATTCTTGATGGATTCCATCGCCATGAGGGCGAGAGAAGAGGCAACGTGGAATTTAAATGCCTTGCCTAAGGGCACAATCGTAACGGCTCCAGCGGGGCTCGAAATCCGGGCCATTCGCGAAAGCGCTACTACTGAGCTATCACGACTTTCACACTATTGACGCTATGCAAGTCTATCTATCTATCTTCCTTTAATGTCGAACCCCTCGCGGGGACGTAGACATGTTGCGCGTCAAAGACCGCTAAGAAGTTAAAAGTATGAGTAGTTAAAAGTATAATTTAAAAAGGTATGAAAATAAGTTGTGGTAAAAGTTTAAAAGCAGCTACGCAGAACAACTAGGGACAGGCATGTTCAATATGGCAAACTGCCATATTGAATTGCTCTATGGTAGGGAGATGGACAATGTCAGGAGGGAGGTGGTTCCAATGATAGATTGTTCTTGGAAAGAAGGAGAACTTGTAGTAGTCTGTAGTTGCTGTAATTAACTTATAGCTTAAGGAATGGCAATGGCGAGTAGGACGGGAGAGGGGAACTAGGTAGTTTTCAATGGGAATAGCAACAAGATCATTATGAATTTTATACATAAGGGATAACCTATTGTCAATACGCCGTTGATCTAGTCTGCGTAGATTTAGGGAATGTAGCATGTCTGTAACACTAGAGGTACGATAGAAATCAGCCTTTATCCAACGGACTGCTCTTTGCTGGACACCTTCAATTTGGTCATTTACGGTCATGAACAAACTATACGGACTGAGATCAAGCGCCGTAACTAAGCACTGATAAACTGATACCCCTTAAGGGAGTACAAGATTAGCATTTAGTTAGATAGTAATCCTCCGAATAACACATGTCAAAGATATACAATCCGAGTTTATCATTAAAGTATTATCTCCGTGGCCTAGTGATTAAGGCGCCCATCTACGGAGCGGGGAGGTCAAAGGTTCGAAACTCGTCAGGGGGTAGTTCTGATATGGCCGGCTGCTTGCCTAATTTGCGGGAGATCTCACTTTCCTTGCTTGCTATATTTGTGGCCAGATATCACTTTCCTTGCTTGCTATATTTGTGGCCAGATCTCACTTTCCTTGCTTGCTATATTTGTGGCCAGATCTCACTTTCCTTGCTTGCTATATTTGTGGCCAGATATCACTTTCCTTGCTTGCTATATTTGTGGCCAGATATCACTTTCCTTGCTTGCTATATTTGCGGGAGATCTCACTTTCCTTGCTTGCTATAGTTGTGGCCAGATCTCACTTTCCTTGCTTGCTATATTTGTGGCCAGATCTCACTTTCCTTGCTTGCTATATTTGCGGGAGTTCCCACTTTCTTTGCTTTCTATATTTGCGGGAGATCTTACTTTCCTTGCTTGCTATATTTGCGGGAGCTCTCACTTTCCTTGCTTGCTATATTTGTGGCCAGATCTCACGTTCCTTGTTTGCTATATTTGCGGGAGATCCCACTTTCCTTGCTTGCTATATTTGCGGGAGATCTCACTTTCCTTGCTTGCTATATTTGTGGCCAGATCTCATTTTCCTTGCTTGCTATATTTGCGGGAGATCTTACTTCCCTTGCTTGCTATATTTGCGGGAGATCGCACTTTCCTTGCTTGCTATATTTGTGGCCAGATCTCACTTTCCTTGCTTGCTATATTTGTGGGCAGATCTCAATTTCGTTGCTTGCTATATTTGCGGGAGATCTCACTTCCCTTGCTAGCTATATTTGCGGGAGATCTCACTTTCATTGCTTGCTATAATTGCCTGAGATCCCACTTTCTTTGCTTGCTATATTTGCATATTTGCGGGAGATCGCACTTTCCTTGCTTGCTATATTTGTGGCCAGATCTCACTTTCCTTGCTTGCTATATTTGTGGCCAGATCTCACTTTCCTTGTTTGCTATATTTGTGGCCAGATATCACTGTCCTTGCTTGCTATATTTGTGGCCAGATCTCATTTTCCTTGCTTGCTATTTTTGTGGCCAGATCTCACTTTCCTTGTTTGCTATATTTGCGGGAGGTCTCACTTGCCTTGCTTGCAATTATTGTGGGAGATCGTACTACCCTTGCTTGCTATATTTGTGGGAGATCTCACTTTCCTTGCTTGCTATATTTGTGGCCAGATCTCACTTTCCTTGCTTGCTATATTTGCGGGAGGTCTCACTTGCATTGCTTGCAATTATTGTGGGAGATCGTACTACCCTTGCTTGCTATATTTGTGGGAGGTCTCACTTTCCTTGCTTGCTATATTTGCGGGAGATCTTACTTTCCTTGCTTGCTATATTTGCGGGAGATCTCACTTTCCTTGCTTGCTATAATTGCCTGAGATCCCACTTTCTTTGCTTGCTATATTTGCGGGAGTTCTCACTTTCTTTGCTTGCTATATTTGCGGGAGTTCTCACTTTCTTTGCTTGCTATATTTGCGGGAGTTCTCACTTTCTTTGCTTGCTATATTTGCGGGAGATCTCACTTTCTTTGCTTGCTATATTTGCGGGAGATCTCACTTTCCTTGCTTGCTATATTTGTGGCCAGATCTCACTTTCCTTGCTTGCTATGTTTGTGGCCAGATCTCACTTTCCTTGTTTGCTATATTTGCGGGAGATCTCACTTTCCTTGCTTGCAATTATTGTGGGAGTTCTTACTACCCTTGCTTGCTATATTTGTGGGAGATCTCACTTTCCTTGCTTGCTATATTTGCGGGAGATCTCACTTTCCTTGCTTGCTATATTTGCGGGAGATCTCACTTTCCTTGCTTACTATAATTGCCTGAGATCCCACTTTCTTTGCTTGCTATATTTGCGGGAGATCTCACTTTCTTTGCTTGCTATATTTGCGGGATATCTCACTTTCTTTGCTTGCTATATTTGCGGGAGATCTCACTTTCTTTGCTTGCTATATTTGCGGGAGTTCTCACTTTCTTTGCTTGCTATATTTGCGGGAGATCTCACTTTCCTTGCTTGCAATTATTGTGGGAGTTCTTACTACCCTTGCTTGCTATATTTGTGGGAGATCTCACTTTCCTTGCTTGCTATATTTGCGGGAGATCTCACTTTCCTTGCTTGCTATATTTGCGGGAGACCTCACTTTCCTTGCTTGCTATATTTGCGGGAGGTCCCAATTGAACATGAGAGAAAAAGGCTTCGACGTAGGATTTTGGTTAATGAGGGACATCTCTAATTTTCTGTTACCTCCCTTGGTAGATAATGTCTGATTTATTCCAAAATATAAATAGGTCCTTTTAGTTAGAATCCTTTGTTTTTACTGTTGTTTACCAGATGTTGAGGTATAATAAATGTGATGTTATCCAACTCGTGTTAATTAACTGATAATATTCTTTTACAAATAACTACCCATTGTATATTGAGATCTGTCGAGATATAGTAATTTAATACTCATAAGAAGCGATAGTGGAATAAAAGTGCTAGCATGTTGTGCAAACAACCAACGATAAAAACAGAGGTAAACACTTAATAGGACCTATCTACGTTTAGGGAGTATTCAGGGGCAGTAACTGACCGATGTCGCTCATTAACTCATAACATTATATTACAAATAACTACCCATGTATGAGATCTGCCGAGATATAGTAATTTAATAATAACAAGAAGCGATAGTAGAATGAAAAGGTTAACATGTTGCGCAAAGGAAACAACGATAAAAACAGAGGAAAACACTTAATAGGACCTATCTACTTTTAGCAGTAACGGATCGATGTCTCATTAAATCAAGTGTATTACGTCTTCGATACATTTGATTGGGTGTTATCATTTTCATCGTAGTTCCGCATATTTAATCGATGGCGACGATCGTTTACCATTCAAAAACAACATATCCATCTTTCTAACTGTCCAGGTTTGATGCATGATCCGACTACCTGGTTGGTATTCCAGGTCAATCCTTCCTTTCCTGTGTGTCACAGCAACCCATTTCATTTCATCCCATATACTAATGTTCCATACCTGCCAATTCAGTTCACCACCAATTAGTGCACACATGTTGACAAAACTTGTTACAAATTGCCCCACTAATCACAAGTACGCATGCAAGCACTCAGGATCAATCGGGGCTAAAGAACTTAAGACGATGCCGTCATGTCTCACTAACAGCTCTTAATGCTAACAACTGTATATTGTAACATCCTCATGGAAAGGAATTTACATAAGCTCTCAGCTTGTTTTCCAATCCATTTCAGATATCTGTGTATTTATATACAGTATTTATGTCCTGCTCGTTGTCTGGCATAGGATGTGATAGGCTCAGTGGAACTCTGATGGGAGAATGAAAAAATAAAACCTGAATGGTTGGAAAAGGACATTTTTATTAAAATGTCAGAAAACAATAAATATTTACAACAGTAGTTCTACAATGTAGTAAGTACAGATTATACTAAAACGAACTACTGCTAATGATTTGCCCAAGGCTAATACAGATTGTTTCAGATAGCCATATCTGGGCAAACAAAAAACCGCCCCTTACATAATCCGTCTCATCAGGATCTGCACTTTTTGCCAGTGATATGACTATTTTTAGACATAATTACCCATTTTGATAAATGAACTTGTCCAAATGTGATTTTCTGATTCATTTATTGGTTTATGAATATCATGGACCAGTCCATGTGAGTTACTTGGTGTTAAATGGGTTAAACTAATCAAACGAGAACAATTCAGAGTCGGTATTAATACAACAGATACTCTGACATGCACACATCTCAAGACGACTTCACTCACATGTGTACCAAGCTCGCCATAACAATAAGAAAACATGGAGAAGTTTTCCAGTTTAATAAATCTCAAAACGACTTCACTCACATGTGTACCAAGCTCGCCATTACAATAAGAAAACATGGAGAAGCTTTCCAGTTTAATAAATCTCAAGACGACTTCACTCACATGTGTACCAAGCTCGCCATTACAATAAGAAAATATGGAGAAGATTTCCAGTTTAATAAATCTCAAGTCGACTTCACTCACATGTGTACCAAGCTCGCCATAACAATAAGAAAACATGGAGAAGCTTTCCAGTATAACCGTTGAAATAGATGTATAACCTCTTCTGATCTAAATGATATTGTTACCGATAGTGGGTCAAACATAAATCTCTTTATTGTTCATTATTGTTGACACACCTACTGTAGCATTTGTTCGACTCCAATCGGATATTGACACAATTTCAACATGGGCGGGAAAATGGCTCGTCACCTTCAATCCTGCTAAAGAATCTCTCCCCATCTCTCGGAAAAGGCTAAAACAAGTGCATCAAACTCTTCGCATGTCTAATTCCATTATTCCTTCTGATGATTTCCATAAACACCTAGATATACTGATCTATGACGACTGTACTTGGCACCATCAGATAAATCATATGAAAACCAAAGCATGGGCAAGAGTAAACATAATGTGACGTCTAAAATATGTACTGGACAGGAAATCGCTATGTGTCTTTTTTTCAGGCCTCCTATGGAGTATACTAATGTAATCTGGGACAACTGCACTCAACACGAAATAGGATGATTTGGGCCAAATTCAGAACGAGGCTGCTCTTATCGTTACCGGCTGTACAAAACGTGTCTCAATCTGTTAACTTTATCTTAGAGACGGATATGTAGTCCAGTGGTAACACGCTGGACTGGTAATCCAGGGATCGCAGGTTCGATCCCCGTCTGACCCTAATAAAATTAACAGTCTTTCAGATGGGACGTCAAACCGATGTCTCGTGTCGGTGCTTTACACCGTGCACGTAAAAGAACGAGAGGAGACTCTGGAAAATCTAAAATGACTAATATCTTCAGGAGGTGTCGCTCATATGGGTAACCGGTAGCGACGATAAATAAACGTAAACACACACACTTTATCTTGAATGTGGATGGGAAACGCACTCGACGCCACATACACAAATTGATATTATTTTACAAGATGATAAATGGACTAGTGCCAGATTATTTATACGCCCTCGTTCCAGTTTCAGTTGGTCAGGCAGCAAATGGATCACTGAGGAACAGTACAAATCTCCTTAGCATCCCTGGCAGAACTTCTCAATATGTCTTTTCTTCCATTAACAATTGGAATGCTTTTCCACAGGAAACTAAGGATATTGATACACTTGCTTCTTTCAAATATTGCATGAACTCTAATAAACCGAATCCTAATCCACTCTTCTATCATGGTGTCCGCCGTGTCCAAGTCCTCCATACCCGTATTCGAAATGATTGCAGTGCTCTAAATCAACATTTATTTTCGAGAAATATTATTAACTCTCCACTCTGCAGATGCGGAGCTAATGTATCAGTCACCACTACTTATTCCAATGTCCTCATTATTCAGACACCAGAATAAACCCTTATCAACACCATAAGGTCCGGAGTTCGAGCCCCGCTGGAGCCGTTACGATTGTGCCCTTAGGCAAGGCATTTAAATTCCACGTTGCCTCTTCTCTCTCCCTTGTGGCGATGGATTCCATCAGGAATGAGGTCTCGAGAGTGATTAATATAAGTTGTAAGAACTTGTTTCACAATCGAGCTAAAATAAATTTGTATAAACTAAGCCCGTTGACAGACATTTCTCTTACAGTTCATTTGTACGGTGATGCTAATCTAAGTGAAGAGATAAACAAGGCGTTATTTGATGCAGTTCACCAGTTTATTACAGCAACAAAGATATTTGATAACGGATACTATAATGTGTGTATCTTCCTCTTCCATCTTCGTATAAACGATTCCCACCTCGTTCTCTCTATCTATCTATCTCTCTCCTCACCCCCTCTCTCGCCTCACCATTTCCTACATTGACTGCACGTAATCGGACTGGTACGCCAGTCTGATTAATTACTTCATCATCATCATCATCTCCATATTATTTTTATTTACACTTATATCATTACAGTTGAATAAAAATGTGTCACATTCATAAATGTATATACACTCTGAGTGGGTCTAATCTGAGTGGGTCACACATAATAGATAATAAAATCCATGTTCATAGTTAATCTATTTTTAAGGGTTTGGTGGGTCAGTAGGGTGTCCTACAATACATATAATATACACATCAACCCAAAGCAAAGCAACTACAAACACGTGCAGGATATTATCTAAATATCTATTTACGAGGGGTCAGTAGGGTGTCCTACACTACATATAATATACACATCAAACCAAAGCAAAGCAAATACAAACACGTGCAGGATATTATCTAAATATCTATTTACGAGGGGTCAGTAGGGTCAGTAGGGTGTCCTACACTACATATAATATACACATCAAACCAAAGCAAAGCAAATACAAGCACGTGCAGAATATTATCTAAATATCTATTTACGAGGGTTCGCTAGGGCCAGTAGGGTGTCCTACAATACATATAATATACACATCAACCCAAAGCAAAGCAAATACAAACACGTGCAGGATATTATCTAAAAGCAAGTAAATAATAATTGCAATTCAATAAAAAAGACTGCAGAATAACAAGCCTAGCTGATGATACTTATATTTAATTTAAATGACCAAATGAGAAAAGGGAATTTTAACTAATCATTCAAATTAAATGGGACATGGGACAACATGGGACAACCTGGGATGTTACCTGTGGCACTGTATAATAAATCCTATAAATAGATCTTTTGGTCTAATATAATTGAACAGAGGAAAACATGAACTTGTCCTTAGATGCTATATCCATGAAGTTTGGGGATTGAAAAAATGCCCCCCCCCCAAAGGTGAGATGTTAATATATTAGCCAACCAGCGAGCTTGTTACTAATTTCTTTCATACAAACTCTCATACTATAGGTGGTGTTATTGATTGATACAGATCGAACACCACTAATTTATCATCTGTGACATAGACATATGATACGATAATTGTGTATTACAGTGACTAAATATCGTGAATATATTATATAATGTTATGTACATACACGTAAAAGCATATAGTTAATTATTCCTCTTTCTGCCAAGTAAAACCTTTTCTAGTCCCATCATCGGAGACTCGAACGCCAGAGATATAACAAACGATGCGGCGTAAGTGATACATAGATGTCCCAGGAATAAGTATATCTGAAAGAGTGAATATGTACATGTACACCGGTCTGCGCAAACAAAAGTGGCTTTTTTATTACCTCCCTTGGCAGATTATTACCTCCCTTTCTGTTGGAATCCTCTGGTTCTTTTGCGTGCACAGTGTAAAGCACCGACACGAGACCTCGGTTTAAAATCGTATCTGAAAGACTGTTCATTTTATTAGGGTCAGACGGTATATAGTTCGCTGACGGTCCCGTGACCTATATACATTACAACTGAGACTTTATTTAACGAGAGAACTCATTTAACAAGAGTAATCTACCATGAGGCCCTCAACATATAATTATATACAAATCAAATGCAATGAAAAGATACGACATGATCGGCTACGTGATACTGATAACACGACCGCAAAAAAGAAATTAACTGATATATTATTTATTATTCTTAGACAGAGGCGTCGCAAGTGGGGCCGCAGGGGCCGCGATCGCGGCCCCAATATTTGGGCGACGCGGCCCCAATATTTGGGCGACATGGCCCCATTATTTTGCCGAGGCGGTCCCCTTGACAAGATGGCTCGAGGTTGTGCGGAGATTAATCCTTACACTTGATTTGTGCCACACAAATGTATTTCGCCGTCCGACACCCGCCCACCCCGCCCTCGCCCTTCGACTGAGATTTATTTTGCCTTTTTGTAGACAGTCTGGAACTTATGGATTATGCTGTGTGTTTGTCAATGTCGCATTCATGATTAAATGTTGTTATCACTCAATGCGCAACTGGTTTGTCCTACTTAAGCACTGCGTACATGTACTTGGATATTGCCCAATACGCTCATACACACACTAAGCATGGGACTATGGAAGCAACCCACCCAAAGCCTAGTTTTGTTTTTTCAACAGTAGATCTAATTAGCCTTCACATATAAATGTTCTCCAAATCATGAAATGTTACTGCAAAACATCATTTGAACCGGTTACTTGTGCAACTTGCGACATGCGAAATAGCGACCTGTGTACCGGGAAATCGCGTCTGAGGCGTTCTGGTTTTCCAAATTTTCTTGGGGGCGGATCCCAAACCCCCCGCCATACCATGCGTCTCGCACTTCGCGCTCGCGGCCCCAATGAGAATTACCTTCCGACGCGCCTGTTCTATCATATATGTATGTGTGTAAACGTATATGTATGTATATATGTGTGATGGGTGTGTATGTGGCACATATGTGTGATGGGTGTGTATGTGGCACATATGTGTGTTTTTGTGAATGCATGTGCATGCATATATGGGCATTTTGTGTATGCATTGATATACATGTATGGGTGTGCTTACGCATGTTTGTATATATACTTTAAACTATTATGGCAATAACCTACATTTGCAAATGTCAATTGCAATATGTGAGAGAAACCCCATCACTAGACGTAGTCTGCCTTATTATGTTTCGTTATTATAAAAAAAAATGTTTATGAAATTAAAAAAATGAATACAAAAAAGAGATGGGAAAAAAAAAAGAAATATTTTTATTTGATTGTATTATTGCGCGGTTGATTTTATAGGTTGGAACGTGTTACCCGAACCAAACCATGTTGAGCCCTAACTGTATAACTGTATAGTTTGTTACCACTTCCAAATCATCCCAGTGCATGAGAGTTCGTCTGCTGGTGAAGTACACATTCAGTACGAGCGGGTGAATCAGGTAAGCACAGTACGTCAGGCGACTGAGTGGTATTATGCTGCCCCATGACAACAATGCATTTACAGGTCCTGAAAAAAATAGATATAACTTTAAAATAATTATAGTTCAGATCCTTTCTTCGCCATGGTACTCTTTTACAGCGGTTATACATTCGGTAAGATTGGGTGAACTATGTAGCACAGTTTGTCAGGAGCGACCACTCATGCATGGATAGTCATCTTAGATTCATCTTAGATTTTGGAGGATACAGACAGATACTCATTCCAGTATCTCCTCTCGTTCTATTTACGGGCACGATGTAAAGCACCGACACGAGACCTCAGTTTAAAGCCAAACCTGAAAGACTGTTAATATGTTAAGATTCTAATGTTATTATTAAAACCTACGTACCGCCATATCCGGTTGCGCATGCAAATATCACCCAGGCAACACACATTCCCCACGCAGTTCTGGATGTGGCGTTATAAAGTGCTGATACTCCGACTGAAAATTCTGGAGGCGAGCCATCCGGTGTGTACAAACCATACAGAATCGCCATAGCTACTGCAGCAGCAACCGTCCAACCAATACAGTTTATTAGCTAAAATAGAGCAGAATTGCAAGTTCAGCGTGTACAACCCATACAGAATCGCCATAGCTACTGCAGCAGCAACCGTCCAACCAATACAGTTTATTAGCTAAAATAGAGCAGGGTTGCAAGTCCAGCGTGTACAACCCATACAGAATCGCCATAGCTACTGCAGCAGCAACCGTCCAACCAATACAGTTTATTAGCTAAAATAGAGCAGGGTTGCAAGTCCAGCGTGTACAACCCATACAGAATCGCCATAGCTACTGCAGCAGCAACCGTCCAACCAATACAGTTTATTAGCTAAAATAGAGCAGGGTTGCAAGTCCAGCGTGTACAACCCATACAGAATCGCCATAGCTACTGCAGCAGCAACCGTCCAACCAATACAGTTTATTAGCTAAAATAGAGCAGAATTGCAAGTTCAGCGTGTACAAACCATACAGAATCGCCATAAAATTAAAGACAGTTTAGTCAATATCATTGCATCTAAATATGTTTTATCAGAAGGGAATATTATCTAAGCGGCAAATTATTGTTTGTCCGGTTCGGCAATGACAGAAGTCTGCACTTCAATTCCAGTTCTCCACTCCGTGAATATTCCGAATTTTGTAACAACACTTCGATATTTCGAACCACCGACCTTCCGCAAGCAAGTTGGATAGTGTCCTCACGTGAAGGAATGCGAGACCCCTAGTGACATTCGAACATAGGCCTACAGCGGTGTGTGGCAAGTGATATGAAGTCAACGACCATAACATCTCGGTCACAGATGACTCGACCATGGAGGAATCGGTTACTGAAGAATCGACCCTGGAGGAATCGGTTACGGAAGAATCGACCCTGGAGGAATCGGTTACGGAAGAATCGACCCTGGAGGAATCGGTTACGGTAGAATCGGCCCTGGAGGAATCGGTTACGGTAGAATCGACCCTGGAGGAATCTGTTACGGGAGAATCAACCCTGGAGGAATCGGTTACGGTAGAATCGACCCTGGAGGAATCGGTTACGGTAGAATCGACCCTGGAGGAATCGGTTACGGGAGAATCGAGCCTGGAGGAATCGGTTACGGAAAAATCGACCATGGAGGAATCGATTACGGAAGAATCGACCCTGGAGGAATCGGTTGCGGGAGAATCGACCCTGGAGGAATCGGTTGCGGGAGATTCGACTCTGGAGGAATCGGTTGCGGAAGAATCGACCCTGGAGGAATCGGTTGCTGAGGAATCGACAAAAACGCATATTGAATGTATTACGTATACAAATACGGTCATCCAAATGTGTATTGATAGCTATACGCAATTTGTATCAAACCTTTGACATCTTTACTTTGCATTCCGTTCTATATAGAATGTAACCAGTGAAGAATCCAACCACGTACGGTCCAACCCGGTTCCACGGTTTAATATATATCTGCTGCATTGCCTCCACTACATCGGCACTAATAAAATAAAATATATTTATGAGATCGGCAGTAATATAAAAATATATGTACACGATCGGTACAAATAACATAAAATATATGTACACGATCGGCACTAATAACATAAAATATATCTACAAGATCGGTACTAATAACATAAAATATATCTACAAGATCGGCACTAATAACATAAAATATATCTACAAGGTCGGCACTAATAACATAAAATATATCTACAAGGTCGGCACTAATAACATAAAATATATCTACACGATCGGTACTAATAACATAAAATATATCTACAAGATCGGCACTAATAACATAAAATATATATACACGGTCGGCACTAATAACATAAAATATATCTACACGATCGGTACTAATAACATAAAATATATCTACAAGATCGGCACTAATAACATAAAATATATCTACACGATCGGCACTAATAACATAAAATATATATACACGATCGGCACTAATAACATAAAATATATCTACACGATCGGCACTAATAACATAAAATATATCTACACGATCGGCACTAATAACATAAAATATATATACAAGGTCGGCACTAATAACATAAAATATATCTACAAGATCGGCACTAATAACATAAAATATATATACACGATCGGCACTAATAACATAAAATATATCTACACGATCGGTACTAATAACATAAAATATATATACACGATCGGCACTAATAACATAAAATATATCTACACGATCGGCACTAATAACATAAAATATATCTACACGATCGGCACTAATAACATAAAATATATCTACACGATCGGCACTAATAACATAAAATATATATACACGATCGGCACTAATAACATAAAATATATCTACACGATCGGCACTAATAACATAAAATATATCTACAAGATCGGCACTAATAACATAAAATATATCTACAAGATCGGTACTAATAACATAAAATATATCTACACGATCGGCACTAATAACATAAAATATATCTACACGATCGGCACTAATAACATAAAATATATCTACACGATCGGCACTAATAACATAAAATATATCTACAAGATCGGCACTAATAACATAAAATATATCTACAAGATCGGCACTAATAACATAAAATATATATACAAGGTCGGTACTAATAACATAAAATATATCTACAAGATCGGAACTAATAACATAAAATATATCTACAAGATCGGTACTAATAACATAATATATTACAGTCGACTATAACAAAATATATTACAGTCGGACTAATAACATAAAATATATCTACAAGTCGGACTAATAACATAAAATATATATACAAGATCGGTACTAATAACATAAAATATATCTACAAGGTCGGCACTAATAACATAAAATATATTACACGATCGGTACTAATAACATAAAATATATCTACAAGGTCGGCACTAATAACATAAAATATATATACAAGGTCGGTACTAATAACATAAAATATATATACAAGGTCGGTACTAATAACATAAAATATATCTACAAGGTCGGCACTAATAACATAAAATATATCTACAAGATCGGCACTAATAACATAAAATATATCTACAAGATCGGTACTAATAACATACAATATATATACAAGGTCGGCACTAATAACATAAAATATATGTACAAGGTCGGTACTAATAACATAAAATATATGTACACGATCGGCACTAATAACATAAAATATATGTACACGATCGGCACTAATAACATACAATAAATCTACACGATCGGCACTAATAACATACAATAAATCTTACTAGCGAGCATACTTAATGCTACTCGGACGGACCCGAAGAACAAGCCGCCCCAAGGAGGAACAAGCAGCTCCAAGATATCACCTTTTAGCGCACCATCACTACTACTTTACAAGACAAAATCCAGCGAAGCTGCACATCACGAGGCGAGGGTAAAGAACATGAACCAGCACCATCATCACCCAAGAATGTTCAAGTTCTTGGGTAAATTGATACCCAATGTGAACGCTGTTCATATAGACTACTCTCAATAAAATTGCTAATCGGTGAAATGGTGTTTTACAGTATTCGGAGCAAACTAAAAACGATGTAATATCAGTATTCACATGATGTTAGTTGAGACATTTTATTGCATACCTTAATTGGTAAGAAGATAACAAAGTTTACTAAAATATTTAAATATATTAAAGTAAGAAAGAGAGAGAATGAGAGCAAGACAGATAGGGAGAGAGAGAGAGGGAGATAGAGAGGGATAGAGGGATATATAGGGAGATATATAGATAGAGAGAGATAGAGGGAGAGAGAGGGAGGGAGAGATATAAAAACTGAGAAAGGGAGAGAGATATAGAGGAGAGAGATAGAGAGAGAGAGAGAGAGAGAGAGTAAGATAGAGGGATAGGGGGTAGACAGAAGAGATACAGACGACTCAGATAAAGACATATAATATCCTTTATGCTTATATATCCAACTGGTCTGGAAGTTTGGCCAATTGTCCTTTAGCTGACCATAGATGACTCACCTAAATAAAGCCACAAGTAAAAACAATATGTGTGTGTCTTACGTTTATTTATCGTCGCTACCGTTTTCCCATAATACTCCTCAGTGAAGATATTTTGGAGGATAGTACAACGATACAGACCCATTACATGAGACCTCGGTTTAATGTCTCATCCGAAAGATATGATATAATTCATTTAGTATGGCATAGCCGGGTATTGAACCTGCGACCCCTTATTACAAGTACAGCGTGTTAACCACTGGGACACTGATCCGCTACATCTTCGTGATAAATTGTTTTAACCAATTTACTTGTAGTATCTGTCAGTCTCGCAGCAACTCCGCCCTACTGCTGTTACAGTGTTTACAGTGTTGTAAACGCAACAGACCGAATGGAGAGTTAACACTGGCAATTAAGTTTAAAGTTTGAACTTGATTTATTTTACATTGATTGCGAAGCAAGTTTTAACAACTTATATTAATCACTCTCGTTGACGCTGATGAAAGCGTATATGTGGTCATTCGTGTGGGAGGAAAACAGAGTACCCGGAGAAAACCCACATGTTCGATCTGGCGACTACCGTACCATCTCACATCTAGCAATTAAGTAGTGTCCACTAAATGACTGATCTGCCACAAATAAACGATACGTATCCAACATATACTTACTTATACATTATGTTTGGGCTGAGCTCGTAATGGCTGGAGATTATTCCGGAACTTATGAAATTGCCAAGAATCAGTGCAAGGCAGGAAATACTTCCCAATATGGGTGAACTGCAAATACATGTGGAGAGAACTTCAATAGTATATTAGCGAGGAGGGCCTCCGTGGCAAGGCAGGAAATACTTCCCAATATGGGTGAACTGCAGATACATGTGGAGAGAACTTCAATAGTATATTGGCGAGGGTGGACCTCCGTGGCCGAGTGGTTACGGGTGTTCACTTCAAAGCACTTACCTCCCATCGCTGTATGTTGGAATCGCACTGGGGACGTCCAGTCATTTCATGTGAGGGAACTATCCAGCTGGCTTCCTACTAGGGTGCCCGCCCGTGCATCAAATACTGTTCGTAGGGGCACCCGGGGTCTTCCTCCACCAATAATAGCTGGATAGCCGCCAAATAACCTGAGCTGTTGGTGCGACTTGAAACCCCCCCCCCCACCTCCACCCCAAACAAGTCTTTTATGGCCTTAAATTTACTCTATTTGTCCTTGTGTTATCTAAATAATATGTATGTTTAGAATATATATGCGTGGACGAGTGATTAATAATAATAATAAAGACTTTATTGTACGAAATACCTCACATAATTGTACATTGATTATATATACAACATGTATAGTGACACCAATAAAGCTGTGCACGTTTATATTGAGCGTTACTTTTTAGTTACAGATTTTAGAATTATGGGTTTTACTATCATGAGTGAAGAAAATAATCCTTCACACATTGCATTAATTTACCCAATATATAGTTGGCATATTTGTATACCAAATTTGCCTACATTTGTTTCTAAAAGGATATAAACATTCAAAACTTTGTATTCTTAATACTTCTAAGTTTATATATTATGCATTAATCAGTAGGAGTGGACATTAATACATTTTAATACAAATAATCATATTAATACATGCAACCCACCGTAAGCATATTTAAGCAGAACAGATCCTTGTAATTCGAATTGCTATCTTTTCACAATATTTTATTAAAGAGACCTCTTGGTAATTACTTTTGTGTATCCACTACAATGTGTAATTATTGTATTTGCTTTAAACGTCCTATATATGTTTTACGCAATAAACTATTGTTGTTGTTGTTGTTGTTGTTGTTGTTGTTATCTCTAAGGCAAGTGCACAGTTTCTTTTTGGTGTCAGTATAGAATAGAATATGATTACACTAAATCTGCTTGGGGGGGGGACATAATACTACCCCCGGGTCTTCCTCCACCAGTAACATAATACTACCCCCGGGTCTTCCCCCACCAGTAACATAATACTACCCCCGGGTCTTCCTCCACCAGTAACATAATACTACCCCGGGTTTTGTTTTGGGTTTTCCACCAGTAACATAATACTACCCCCGGGTCTTCCTCCACCAGTAACATAATACTACCCCCGGGTCTTCCTCCACCAGTAACAGCTGGAGAGTCGTCATGTGACCTAAGCTGTGGGTGCGATCTTAAACTCCCAAAATAACAACATAATACTACCAAGGAACAGACACAATTTCAAGGCTATTAGAATGTATCACATATCTAGTCTACAACATAGCATAAAATGTTACTCTGCTTCGATAGTCTTTTGGGTGCATAATATACACAGATGCATGTTTTTATTAATGCCAGTATATTTTGGCGTCTCCTACCAATAACAAATGGTACTACACTACCACTGCGACATAACCACACTCTAAACATGTTGCGCCAATAACTATGGAACGCCATAGCTGCCGTATGACGTGCAATGAAGTTTGTACTGAACTTAATGACGTTGGTACAACATATAATGGCATGTGTACGGAATATAACAACGTATTGTACCTACTATTGAAATTTAACCAATCCAAATGAAGATTTTTATGGAACAGAATGCCGTTTGTACAGAAAATAATAACGTTTTGAGCATGGCAGAATGGCGTTTTTTCACATGACAGAATGGCGTTTTTCACATAACAGAATCACGTTTTTCACATGACAGAATGACATTTGTACAGCGTAATTATAAACCATAAGACAGCTGTGGCGCTCCATAAATATCGCTAATAAAGTGGCATTCTCCGCATCACGCAGATTACATGCTAGTTTAAACATGATTTATTTCAGTACATAATATAATTAACATTTTACATATAAATTAACAGCAGTAGACTGAAAGAGATTAGAAAGAAAGAAAACGTATATAGTTCTTCTCCCTATCAATTGGTTGTTATACAATCGGCCGGAGCATAATATATTTAACACTGGGAATACGTGATTCCTAATTATAAAGATAGCATGCCATACTTACTAGTATAATGGAACCAGCATAATGGGGCTAATCACATAAAACTGCATGTCATTGGCCAGGTACCAGCTCCATCCCATACACTGCGAATATAGACGTGTACGTACACTGTATATATACTGGCAAGTATACACATGAATCAGCCAGTATACAGTATAATGGAGCTATCACGTGATAAAACAAACTGACATTTCACTTGCCATCTCAAATCGCAGGCACTCTTAGTACATATACCAGCTTATTGAGACGTTTCTGCATTATCGCATGGATCCATGTTCGTCCATTGGAACAATACGGTACCACGTACATATAATACGGTACACGAAATAGCACACCATACATATAATACTGTCCACTGATACATTTAATACCATACATATTCACAGCACATATTTAGTAGTATGGTAAGGCATACACCGCGCCTGTTGTATGTTGTGCGTAGACGGAACACCGTATATATCTACAATTTACAGAACACCGTACATTTACCATGTTGTATGGAGTGTGTATTTAATTTAATTTTAAACAATTGTATTGTGTTTTAATATGCGTCTTAAACTAGTATGTGTCTTATAGGTCGTTTACGGATATTGATATGTTTTATGCTTCATCTATGACGTAAATGTAATATTAATATACGACACTATAATAAACTAATTAAGCTGTCCGATTAGCGCAGTGGTTAGCGCGCTCCCTTCTCACCAATGCGACCCGGGTTCGATCCTCGGACAGGGAAGTATGTGAGATGGTACGACGGTCGCCAGATCGGACAGGTGGGTTTTCTCCGGGTACTCCGGTTTCCTCCCACATGAATGACCACATATACGCTTACATCCGAGCCAACGAGAGTGATTAATATAGTTGTTCAAACTTGCTTCGCAATCGTTGTAAAATAAATAAAGTATAAAAAAAAGGTACTCCGGTTTCCTCCCACACGAATGACCACATATACGCTGTCATCAGCGCCAACGAGTGATTAAAATAAGTTGTTAAAACTTGCTAAATAAAGTTTAGACTAATAAACTAATGTGTCTGTTTGTCTGGCTGTCTATAACATAGTATATATTTAGTAATACGATGCACCGCACATATTGTATGGTATATTCATTTGGAACACCGTATATGTTTACAGTTTACAGAACACACGGAACATCGTATATACAATGTAATTATAATTTACGAAACACAATACAATTACCATGTTGTCCGATTTATGCAAATTATTGATGTATAACATATTGGTCCACCATGTATCTCGACACTCATCGTTTTCCAAGCCATCTTGGGACCAGACGGGTCCATCGGCCCAATATTTGATCGTCGGCACATATAGCATTAGTAACAGCATATAGGGTGGCGTGAGTCTAAAAGTAAGATACTAATATATAATATACTAGACAGTTACCCCTTCCCGGCAGGTTATGTTTTTGTCTTAGTTTGTTGTTTGTTTTGTTTGTTTGTATATTTGTTTGTTTACATGTTACTGGTGGATTTTCATGACATTTGGTGCCAGGGTAGGCATCGGGTCACGGACGAATCGGAATTTGGTATATACGTATTTTGCGCATTAACTGGGTAAAGTGGAAATGGGAGATAACAAAATAAACATACAGTTGTTTTATGTTTAACTCAATGCCTACTTTAACATAATTAAACACGGTTATACACAGACGGATCATTGGTAACACGCTGGACTGGTAATCCAGGGGTCGCAGGTTCGATACCCCGTCTGACCCTAATAAAATTATCAGTCTTTCAGGTGGGACGTTAAACCGAGATTTCGTGTCGGTGCTTTACACCGTGCACGTAAAAGAACCAGAGGAGATTCTGAAATGGGTCTTTGTCTGTATCATGCACTATCCTCCAAAATCTAAAATAACTAATCTCTTCAGGAGGCGTCGCTCATATGGGCAACCGGTAGCGACGATAAATAAACGTAGAACACACACAACACGGTTATATTTCTTCGATTTATGAACCCTATACCATGTCAGATTCATATTATTTATATATCGGTAGGATCGTTTAACAGCGTGGCACTATCCTCCACGTGACCGGTGCACATCCAGCAGCAGCAGCGTAGGATACTGGGATCTTCTGGTCGTCGATCTTGCGAAAGGTGAATCTCTCCAGTATGTGGATCCACGGCTATGGCACATCAGGACAGATCTGCCATCTCTTCCAGATGGTGTTTGGGGTGAACACTGGTTTTCGATATTTCGTTTAGAAGAGATGGCGGACCTGAGGGAGCGGCAACGGTCGTGGATCCACGCTCCCCCGATTTGCGACAATCGACGACCAGATGTCTAACTGTCAGATCCGTATAAATGCTGCTGCGGGGTGACCAACAGTGAGGAGGGTGGCCCTACAAAGGACCCATTGGAAAGAAGAACCAGGACTTGTCACCCTGCGAAGAACGAGGATGCCTTCACAGCTTCGTCAACATAAACAACTTAGAGAGAAATCAACATAAACTACTTAGAAAGTACAGTCGCCCAAATGCATTTATGCGGTGGCGACTTTAAATAAAATTACATTGTTCGTTCGTAACAGCGTGGCACTATCCTACAGAATCTAAAAAGACAAATCTCTTCAGGAGGCGTCGCTTATATGGGCAACCGGTATCGTTGATCAGTAAACTCACAACACACGTGACAATCAATTTCCTGTAGTACTATTGAATACAGTTACATAATTACCTCCAATATCGGTGAAGGTAGAATAAAATCCAATTGAATTTCAATGCACCTCCTCTCTTCTTCATCTCACGTAGCGATAGATAGGACACCAACAATCCACTGAAATAACACTCAATTATATACGTAGCGATAGATAGGACACCAACAATCCACTGAAATAACACTCAATTATATACGTAACGATAGATAGGACACCAACAATCCACTGAAATAACACTCAATAATGTACGTAACGAAACATAGGACACCGACAAACCACTGAAATAACACTCAATAATGTACGTAGCGAAACATAGGACACCAAAACCCCACTGAAATAACACTCATTAATGTACGTAACGAAACATAGGACACCGACAAACCACTGAAATAACACTCAATAATGTACGTAGCGATAGATAGGACACCAACAATCCACTGAAATAACACTCAATAATGTACGTAGCGATAGATAGGACACCAACAATCCACTGAAATAACACTCAATTATATACGTAGCGATAGATAGGACACCAACAATCCACTGAAATAACACTCAATTATATACGTAACGAAACACAGGACACCAACAAACCACTGAAACAACACTCAATAATGTACGTAGCGATAGATAGGACACCAACAATCCACTGAAATAACACTCAATAATGTACGTAGCGATAAATAGGACACCAACAATCCACTGAAATAACACTCAATTATATACGTAGCGATAGATAGGACACCAACAATCCACTGAAATAACACTCAATTATATACGTAGCGATAAATAGGACACCAACAATCCACTGAAATAACACTCAATTATATTATATACGTAACGATCGATAGGACATCAACAAACCACTGAAATAACACTCAATAATGTACGTAACGATAGATAGGACACCAACAAACCACTGAAATAACACTCAATTATATACGTAGCGATAGATAGGACACCAACAATCCACTGAAATAACACTCAATTATATACGTAGCGATAGATAGGACACCAACAATCCACTGAAATAACACTCAATTATATTATATACGTAACGATCGATAGGACATCAACAAACCACTGAAATAACACTCAATAATGTACGTAACGATAGATAGGACACCAACAAACCACTGAAATAACACTCAATTATATACGTAGCGATAGATAGGACACCGACAAACCACTGAAATAACACTCAATAATGTACGTAACGAAACATAGGACACCAACAAACCACTGAAATAACACTCAATAATGTACGTAAGGAAACATAGGACACCAACAATCCACTGAAACAACACTCAATAATGTACGTAACGAAACACAGGACACCAACAAACCACTGAAACAACACTCAATAATGTACGTAAGGAAACATAGGACACCAACAAACCACCGAAATAACACCCAATAATGTACGTAACGAAACATAGGACACCAACAATCCACTGAAATAACACTCAATAATGTACGTAAGGAAACATAGGACACCAACAAACCACTGAAATAACACTCAATAATGTACGTAAGGAAACATAGGACACCAACAAACCACTGAAATAACACTCAATAATGTACGTAACGAAACATAGGACACCAACAAACCACTGAAATAACACTCAATAATGTACGTAGCGATAGATAGGACACCAACAAACCACTGAAATAACACTCAATAATGTACATAACGAAACATAGGACACCAACAAACCACTGAAATAACACTCAATAATGTACATAACGAAACATAGGACACCGACAAACCACTGAAATAACACTCAATAATGTACGTAACGAAACATAGGACACCGACAAACCACTGAAATAACACTCAATAATGTACGTAATGAAACATAGGACACCAACAACCCACTGAAATAACACTCAATAATGTACGTAATGAAACATAGGACACCAACAAACCACTGAAATAACACTCAATAATGTACGTAGCGATAGATAGGACACCAACAACCCACTGAAATAACACTCAATAATGTACGTAGCGATAGATAGGACACCAACAAACCACTGAAATAACACTCAATAATGTACGTAAGGAAACATAGGACACCAACAAACCACCGAAATAACACTCAATAATGTACTTAACGAAACATAGGACACCAACAAACCACTGAAATAACACTCAATAATGTACGTAAGGAAACATAGGACACCAACATTCCACCGAAATAACACTCAATAATGTACGTAAGGAAACATAGGACACCAACATTCCACCGAAATAACACTCAATAATGTACGTAACGAAACATAGAAATCCAGCATGAAGATTGATGGTTCTACTCGGATTACGCAAACAGTTACTGGTGGATTACGCAAACAGTTACTGGTGGATTACGCAAACAGTTACTGGTGGATTACGCAAACAGTTACTGGTGGATTACGCAAACAGTTACTGGTGGATTACGCAAACAGTTACTGGTGGATTACGCAAACAGTTACTGGTGGATTACGCAAACAATTACTGGTGGATTTTCATGACATTTGGTGCCAGGGTGGGTCTCGTGTCAAGGACGAACCGCAAGTCCGTGTCAGAAATATTGCTGGACAGGGCATCTGCGCTCTTCCTAGTATACACCAATAAAAGATGGAGAGTCGCCATCTGATGTACGATCTCGGTGTGACTGTTAAAAGATTTGACTTGACTTGACTTAGTTTAAACTTTAGTTATTGTTCTTCTTTTGTACAAAGAGCATATATGCATCGAAATTATATAAACACACAGGTTGCAGGAAGATAACAAAGGAATGGAAAACAAGATAAATACAATCTTATATAAATTCCTCTCCTAGATGGAGCATTTAGCAAGTTGGTGTAGTCCGGTATAAGTAATGTAAGCTGTTGTTCTTTGTCTGTTCACGGCTTAAATTGCTCGTTAAAGTTTA
This sequence comes from Archivesica marissinica, assembly GCA_014843695.1. Lineage (NCBI taxonomy): Eukaryota > Metazoa > Mollusca > Bivalvia > Venerida > Vesicomyidae > Archivesica > Archivesica marissinica. The sequence continues at coordinate 7,882,135 of CM026400.1, forward strand.
ATTGTATGATATATGGTTCTCGAATCTAGATAGGTTATGCTTGCAATGAATGACCACTCCCTCCCCCCACCCGCCCCCAAAAAAACCCAATAAATTCAAAACATCAATATCAGAAATAATTTGGACTCACACTTGACTTAACTTGTTTACACATGTTTTATTAAAATAATAATAGCGGGTGAAACTCACCTTAGCACGAAGAATGTGTCTACAGAGAAGGTAGCATTGAACACGGCTTGAAACGTTATTCTTTTAATCATCTTTGGGAAAAACGTTGCAGTATTGTCTGTGTAGATATATAAGAGACTATATGTATGTATCATGTTTATCTATGCGTGTATTACAGAGCTAGTATGAAAACATGCCTGTGTGGAGCCTCCTTGGCCGAGTGGATAAGGTCGTTGGATTCATATTGATCACTTGCCCCTCTCCGCGGCAGGCTCGAATCGAATATAAGTTATGTCCGGTAAATAGCAGTAATAATGCTAATGTTATTTGTTTGTAAAAACTCCCAAAATAAATAAAGTTTGAATTGAATGTAAATAGAACAATAGTAGTATAGGGTCATGATCTGGGTACAAAAAAACGTTACAAAAATGTCAGACCGGGTACATGTTGACCTGGCCCCGAGGTTATAAAACATTTCTCTAATCTCAAAACTCATTCTCAAGCGTCTGATTGGTTCAGCTGACAGTAACACTCAGAATCAACCAATCAGATCATTTGAGCTTGAGTTTGAGATCTGCGAAAAGTGTTATAACCTCGGGGCCAGGTTTCCTTCTCTCACGTAACTATGGTTACAATCACCCTATTCTACTAATACTAATATCAACTGTAGGATTCATACATGTATATGACAATCAATTGCACAGCGCACAACTTAGTTACTAGTAGGCAGTAAAGATTGTTGCATAGTTTTAAATCCTCTCATTCTTACCAATAGATATTCTTCCAAACCCGTACAAATGTCCGAGAATGACCCATGTCGTACTGAGGAAGCGTATACCATTAACACACGATAATGTTCCGGCTGGCTTCCTTGTGCTCAGGATCTTGGATGCGTTGGAATAGACAGAAAATGAAAGCAACAGCTTTGCTGCAGTTCCTGTCATAAAAAAGTATGTTATTTTAAAAACCATAACTGTCTTCAAAGCACTAAATGTGAACTAAGACTAGATGTTAAATTGAACATTGATCGTAGAACTAATCAATCGCAACGTCTAACCAATAACCGCAACGTCGAACCAATCACCGCAACGTCTAACCAATAACCGCAACGTCGAACCAATCACCGCAACGTCTAACCAATAACCGCAACGTCGAACCAATCACCGCAACGTCTAACCAATAACCGCAACGTCGAACCAATCACCGCAACGTCGAACCAATCACCGCAACGTCGATCCAATCACCGCAACGTCGAACCAATCACCGCAACGTCGAACCAATCACACACACCGTCTAACCAATCACGACAGCGTCTATCTAATCACCGCAACGTCTATCCAATGACCCAAAGCATTGAACAACTCATCCACAACGTCTACACAAGGCTTATCTTTGATAATAACATTATATATTCACATGACAATGAAGGGGCCATCGTGGCTGAGTGGTTACCAACGTTGTCTTCGAAACATTGGCCTCTCATTACTGTAGATTCTAATTCCACTTGGGTTGTCGAATTATTTCATGTGAGGAAACTATCCAGTTGGCATGTGAATGCTCGGTGGTTCTAACCGGGTGTCCGTTGGTGCCTGCAACACTGCTCGACGGGACACCCGACCTCTTCATCCACCAATAATAGCTGGAGAGTAGTCACATGACCTAAACTGTTGCTGCGACTTTCAACCACAGAACTAACAAAACAAAACCAACGTTATAATGATATATGAATCCATGCTTGCATTTTTCAAAGATCACACTAGCATATACATAAATAATGGGACAGTTGCCACATGCTGTGACGTACGATTTGAGACAATGAGAGACATTATTGGGTTTTCGATTACCTCCCTTGACAGAGAAAGTCCGATTTATCCCGAAATATGTATTGGTCCTTTTAGTTGGAATCCTTTGTTTTTATTGTGTACCCTAACCATATGTTGCGGTATGATAAATATGATTTTATCCATGTGTCGGTATGATAAATGTGAGTTTATCCATGTGTCGGTATGATAAATGTGAGTTTATCAAAAGCATGTTAATTAATTTATAATCAATTTCTACAGTAAAGTATCCATTGGATATGCTGTATGATATATGTCGAGATTAAGTAATTTAATAATTATAAGATAAGAAAACTAATGAAAACAGAGGAAACAACGATTTAAAAAGAGGAAGCCTTGACCTTTCTGCCGATTTTGATTGACAGCTGGCGTTAGCCAATCGCATCGCACCATTCGCGCACACCCCCGGCAACGGCTTATCGCCGCCATCTTGTTAGACAAACAATGCATATTAGACAAACTAGTAACGAGTAGACAAATTTGAAAAGGCGTGAATTTGATCGAAAATACGGGTTTAAAATTGTTTTAATGATGTTGAAAATGTGTAGCTTTGGTGTGTGGGTTAGTTATAGTACAAAATTAGTCGATATCCTGGTGATCGACGTTAAATTCAACCCATTTCAAAATCCTTGAACAAATCTAAAAGTGTGTATATGAACCACAAAATACCAGACAGCCTCTTTAAAAACAATGCATCTATAAAAACACCGACTGACCCCATATAGTCATTCCTTTCTAGCAAACACAGCAATCAAATTTAAGCGTGTCACACTGTTTATTGGGAGTAATCAACATCACAGAGACCGCAGACATCCCGATAGGGGCCTACTGCAGTATCAAGATCAAAGTATTGCACATCGGAATTTAGCACTGATTGTGCTAATTGGTCAATTATAAAATGTGTGCACATAATTATAGTATTGATTACTACACCGAGTTTGTTTTATCGTTCTGTCAGACAAACGAGTTATTTAGTAAAGTTTTAATCAAATCTGATAACGATTGATCGTGATCTGAACAGAACAGAACAGAACAGAACATCTCTTTTATTTCACTCTATACATGTATAAACATGCAAATATGAGGTTTTCACAATTGACAAAACATACAAACGAGGCTACAATACATTTAGACATACTGAGAAATATACATGTTATCAAAATATATCCGAAAACAATTGAATAAACAGTCTTAGCAAAGGAGAACGCTACATTCTAACCTTTTGGATAATACATTTTACGAACTTACATAATGTAATGAATTCTGGCTTATTTTTAGTACACATTAGATTTTCCAGTTTAAACATGTTTGGTCTACGGTAATATATAGGCTTCTTAAATCTGTTCCTTTCGTCGTTAAATTGCGGACATTCAAATAAATAATGGAATTCGTCGCCATTTTTATCCTGACAAATGTTACAAAATCTTTGATTTATAGGCGTTCTTAGCCAATTTCCAGTTTCTATTGGTAGTCGATGATTTCTAGTTCTAAATTTTATAAAATAGTACAAAAGTTGATTTCCTAACTCCGCTAAGTAGGGTTCGATACCGAATGTCTTTTTAAAAACTCTGTAAAACATACCATTACTCGAGTTATCAATTTTAGAATACCATTCATTAAGAAATAGATATTTTAATTTTTGTTTCACAGCCAGTTTAAGCCAATTAAAATTTGTTTGTATATTGTCAAACCACACATTTACAAGGCCACATTTTATCAGAATAGTTTTAACATTGTACATCCATGGATATTTTTTTAAAATGTGTCATCATCTAGTCCAATTGTGGAAAGTAGTGTTTGTTTATAAACAAGTGTAGGTAATTTATGGACGATTCCATCATTTGTACAGAGTTTCGACCAGAATGCTATAACTCTTGCTTCAATATCGAGTGACAAGGGCATACATCCAGTTTCTACATAGACAACATAATTAGGGGTTGATCTTTTTAACTTAAGTATATGTTTTAAAAAATTTAATTGTACTCGTTCTAATATATTTAAATTTCCAAATCCCCATATTTCTGCTCCATATAGTAAAATTGGCTTAATTGTTTTATTAAATAACTCAATTTGTAAATCTATTGGAAGGTTAAGGCGATTTGCATTTTTGATAAGACTATATACATTGCTCTGGTAGCTTGATTTGCTATCTGTTTTTTCCGTTTAAAAAGGATCCACTTCTATTAAAATATATACCAAGATATGTGTACTCGTTTACTGCCTCTATGGGTTCATTTTTAAATGTGAAATTATAGACAGGCTGTCTTCCACTACTATTTTTGTTTTGGAAGTATTAACTTTGAGTTTCCAGTTTTCACAGTACTGTTCGTATGTATTTAATGCTTCCTGTAGATCGTTTGCTGATTCAGCAATAATAACTGTATCATCCGCATAAAGCAGAATAAATATTTTTAAAAGACTGAAAAGTTCGTTTGTATTTCTTTCATTTCCCATTATTATTCCTTGTACATTTCTATTATGTTGAAAGAAAGATTCCAAGTCATTCAGAAATAATGAAAACATCAAAGGAGATAAGTTTTCGCCTTGACGTACACCAATGTTACACGGGAAAAAGTTAGAAAAATTTGACTTTACTTTGACACATGACTTGAATTTTATCTAGATTAACTCGATACAGGACTGCGTTAGACGCCATTTTGTTAGATAGCTTGTCTCGCGTGGTTACAGCGAGTGCCAGTAACTATGGGGGGGGCGTGCCTAAGTAGCGTTTGCAGAAAGGTCAATTAAGAGGACCAATCTACTTTCATGAGTATTCAGGGGCAGTAACTCACTAATAGCTCTCATTACTAACTTGTTCTCGTTTATTTATAGCTTAAGCATATTTTATTGCACGTATCACTGACATGTTTAATACAACAGCTATTACAGATACAATATATACAATGGCGCTACATATATACTGATAAGCGAAACGGTTTAAGTTTAAACTTTATTTATTTTACAACGATTGCGAAGCAAGTTCTAATCATTTATATTAATCGCTCTCGTTGGGCGCGGATGAAAGCGTATATGTGGTCATGCGTGTGGGAGGAAACCAGAGCACCTGGAGAAAACCCACCTGTCCGATCTGGCGACCACCGTACCATCTCACATACTTCCCGCTCCGAGGATCGAACCCGGGTTGCATTGGTTAGAAGCGAGCGCGCTAACCACTGAGCCACAACGTTTTGCCATCATTAGAAAACGTCCCTCACCAGTCGTTTTGGTCACATTAAATGATTTAATAAGTCTAAATTATATACATATAATAGAATGACCTGGAATAATGGTAATCACGGGTGTAGAGGGAGATATAGCGTGGGGTGTAGTCTGCAAGCGCACAGTTGCTTTCTCAATATCCGTCAGTTCCATGCTCTTCATTTCGGAGGTATGCATGTCAGGATGCGCGTCGTGTGTTCCGTTTGACATATCAGCTGGGGTTGGATGGTCTTTTTCTTCCGGCTTCAGGTTTAAATTTAAGAATATAAACTTTATTTAATAATGAGTGTGAAGCAAGCTTTAACAACTTATATTAATCACTCTCGTTGGCGAGGATGAAAACGTAAATGTTGTAATTAGTGTGAGAGGTTTCCGATTTGGCGACCGCAATACCGTCAGCCATATTTCCCTGTCCGAGGATCGAACCCGTAGGTGCAATGGTGTAAAGAGAGCTGGTTGACCATTGAGTAATTCTGCTGCTATGTGTGTTATGTGATTGAGAATTATACGTATGTACATACGATAATGCTAATCTTGTTTGCTTCATGTAAACATTATACAATGTATGAAATAAAAGTTGAAAAAAGTGGAACCTAATCGGAAGTGCTTTAATTAAATGCACATTGAAATTACAGTCAACAATCACCTATGAATTGTATATTTACTATATGTGTCTTTTTTCAATAAAAAACAAACAGAACAATGTATAAAATTGGGTATATAGAGTAATGCGTAATCTCTATGTATTATAAACTAGATGCAAAGTCGCATTTATACTTTGATTCAGCAGCCGCTGTACCATACATCATATACATGTTACACATCCCCTACCCCGCCCCCCCTCCACCGCTCCCCACAAACAATATTCTTGCGTTTGTCTGTACACGTATTGGGAATGCATACACGTGACTGTGACTAAATGTAACAGAAACTGATAGGGTGTCGAATTATTGCAAGTAAGGAAGCTATCCAGCTGGCTTGTGGAAGGTCGGTGGTTCTACCCGTGTACCGGTCCGTGCTTGAAATACGGCATATGACCTCATCTGTTGGTGCGATTTAAACCGCCGACACAAATTCCCCGTTACTTTGTATGAATGTTTAGTTTATACACATTTATCTTAGCTAGATTGCGAAACAAGTTCTTACAACTTAATCACTTTTTATTATTATTAATCACTCTCGAGACCTCATTCCTGATGGAATCCATCGCCACGAGGAAGAGAGATGATGATGATTGAGCTTATTTACCCTCCGGCGAACCATATGGGCGAGCGTGAGGGAGAGAGAAGAGGCGATGTGGAATTTAAATACATTGCCTAATGGCACAATCGTAACGGCTCTAGCTGGGCTCGAACTCCGGGCATTTCGTACCTAAAGCGAACGCCCTACCACTGCGCTATCACGACTTCTATATGAATGCTTGCAATATCATACCGCATTATAAAGTGAATATAATCTTACTGTGTCATTAGAGGAAGGCTTGTGAGATTGCTTGGAAAGCCCGTGTTGGATGAAGACGTCAAGAGTAGTTGCTAGAACTATTATTACTGCGAATATGGCACCCACAATGCTGCAATATAATGAGGAAAATAGTGTGTGTTTTACGTTTATTTATCCTCGCTACCGGTTGCCCATATGAGCGACGCCTCCTGAAGAGATTAGTCATTTTGGATATTTGGAGGATAGTGCAATGATACAGACAGAGACCCAATCCAGAGTCTCCTCTGGTTCTTTTACGTGCACGGTGTAAAGCACCGACACGAGACCTCGGTTTAAAGTCCCATCTGAAAGACTGTTAATTATATTAGGGTCAGAATGAGGATCGAACCTGCGATCCCTGGATTACCAGTCCAGCGTGTTACCACTGGACTATAGATCCGTCTGTATGCGGAAATACGGTTATAGCAATAGTGTACATTGACAATCACAGACAATTGGTGAATGGTCCATTAACAGTTCTGCCATTTGGGTTTATGGAATGCTTACATTTTGTAAAGTGCTTAGTTTATACAAATTTATTCTAGCTCGATTGCAAAACAAGTTCTTACAACTTATATTAATCACTCTCGATACCTCATTCCTGATGGAATCCATCGCCACATGGGACAGAGAAGAGGCAACATGGAATTTAAATGCCTTGCCTAAGGGCACAATCGTAACGGCTCCAGTGGGGCTTGAATTCCATGCCTTTCGAATCTGGGGCGAACGCGCTACCGCTGCGCTATCATGTAAAATACCACAAAATGTAAATGTTCGACAAACATCAATCAAATATAATGTTCTGTATTGTTTGTATGTCCATTCACAGCACTATGTTCTGTATTGTTTGTATGTCCATTCACAGCACTTTGTATGTAAATAATAAAATAATCCACCATACTATCCAGGCTATTATGCAATATATTGAATTCTAATGAGAGACATTATTGGGTTTTAGATTACCTCCCTTGACAGAGAAAGTCCGATTTATCCCGAAATATGTATTGGTCCTTTTAGTTGAAAGCCTTTGTTTTTATTGGTGTTCCCTAACCATATGTTGCGGTATGATAAATGTGATTTTATCAAAAGCATGTTAATTAATTTATAATCAATTTCTACAGTAAAGTATCCATTGGATATGCTGTAGGATATCTGTCGAGATTTAGTAATTTAATAATTTAATAATTATAAGATAAGAAAACTAATGAAAACAGATATCATGTGGTGCAAAGGAAACAACGATAAAAACAGAGGAAGCCAATTAAGAGAACCAATCTACTTTCATGAGTATTCAGGGGCAGTAACTCACTAATGTCTCTCATTACTATCAATACATCACTTAAGCAAATCAGCATACACGTGACCTTTATTCGGTAACCCAAACTTTGTTACACATGTAATACTCAACTCCAACGTATATTATTGATTACATGTCTTGTTTGAAAGATAGATATATATATATATTAATATATATACTAACGTGACGACTGTGGCTTTATCCGTAAATTCCAGAGACTTCTCTTGGCAGGATACACTAGCAGTCGGCAGGGTGATGTTGAATGGCAGTAGTCCTGTAACTGCAACAATCAAACGATCATTCTTTTACATCATGCGCATTTAGTACACTTCAATGCAGTTTCCAATATTTTCATTGCCGTAAATATATAGTGCTAGCACCGGGTTAGGCAGTGTACATACGGCTTAGGCTAACATCATTCGCGTACCTCGCGATTCTTAAAATAAAGCGGAGAGCTGCGCATACGGTTGAACTATGCGCAATGCATCTGTAGAAGACACCTAAATAAATATGGATGTAATTTGTCAACATTTTACACCGTTTAGATATGTTGAATTTCTTAACACAGGGTAAAACAGCGAAAAACGATATGAAAATCTATTGTACATTTATGGGATCCCAAATCTGGATTCCTAGTTACCTGTATTGAGCAAAGCGGCGGTATCTGTTGCTGAACATGTCTCAGGAACGCACAAGCCGATAGAAAGTGCTAACTGTCGAGCCTAAAATATCAGTTACATGTACAGGGTGTGTAGTAAATTCGTTCTTATTTATGTTTTCCAATTATACTTAGAACCACTATTTAGTTGTGCAACGAAACACATTAACTACACTATATCAAAGCAACGTAAAATTGCAACAACGGCAATGGGTCCCATGTATATATTATTGGTGGGGGAAGACCCCATCCGAGCATTATATTAGCATAAAACGGACGGATACCAGGGTAGAACCAGCATTATATTAGCATAAAACGGACGGATACCAGGGTAGAACCAGCATTATATTAGCATAAAACGGACGGATACCAGGGTAGAACCAGCATTATATTAGCATAAAACGGACGGATACCCGGGTAGAACCACCTAGATAGCTTCCTCAATTCGACAGCTACAACGGTGAATGATAACCGATTTATAGTCAACGACTGTAACCACTTAGCGCGCTCGATTCTCACTAATGCAACGCGGGTTCGATCCTCCGATCGGGAAGTATGTGAGATGGTACGGTGGTCGCCAGATCGGACATGTGGGTTTTCTCCGGGTACTCCGGTTTCCTCCCCACACGAATCACCACATTTACGCTTTCACCCGCGCCAACGAGAGTGATTAATATAAGTTGCTAGAACTTCGCAATAGTTGTAATATAAATTTCGCAAACTAATTTCACAATGCCACAACGCTGTCACATAGCGTAATGAAATTATGTGTGTTCAAAAATTATTCATTCTCCAATTAATGCAGCATGCGCCTACAGTGATGACGTCACAATTAATGACGTCATACCAATAGTCTAACGTCACACCAAGAGCGTTCGTTGTAAAATGGCGTCGGATTACTCGGAAAATATTTAAATAAATAAAGTTTAAACTTTAAACTTTCACCAATTGATCACTGAGGCCACACACAATAAATGTACATTAAAATAACAACACAGATGTAGTGATATACTTACCAGTGAAAGGTCGCGTCCGTGGTCGAGTGGTTTGGGTCGCTGACTTGCATACCACTACAACATATCATCACTGATGGTCACTGGTTCGAGCCCCGCTCAGATCGTGTCTGTTTATATGAAAAAGTTGATAGTTTCTTACGGAGGTTGGTGCACAAAGTACTTGTTGACCGCTGGAGCATGCCAAGGAAATGTGTTGTTATGTAGACTGCCCGTCGGCGATTTAGCCCAACATTGTGCTGATGAAGGCGTAAAACCCGAACAACCAAACAAACAAACTTACCAATGGACTAGTACCAGCAGCAAAGGGGAATGTTGCTGTACAGTATTTACCCGTGTACGGGAATGTTGCTTCCGATTTTACCACTGGATCCTCGTACTCAGTAGCTTGTATTGCAACGCATTCATCGAAGTCTCCCATCCATTTCATGTGATATTCCATAAGACCACTTGAAGGTTTTCCCATAGCATCGATCACTAGTAAACGAGAACAGATCTTATTTAAAATCAGGAGTTCCGGTATCAGCCAATGAATGACCATTTTACAGAATAATGTAAGAACCAATCAAATGTTTCGATACTAACGACTTATGATGGTATGCCTTAGCTGTTATATAATTATGTCAAATGTAAGATTTGCACGTGGTCTAAAATCTACAGCATCTACAATTAACACGTTCTTTAAGATCTGCACAATATCTAAACTATACCTCTCGTCTAACTGATCCTGTAAATTATACACGTCATTAAAACCTACACATACTCTTAAGTGTACACAACGTCTACATTATGTCATCTTAAGACTACACAGCAAATAAAATCTACACATCATATCAAACGTGCAAGTCGTCTATATAAGATCTAAGATACGTAGCCTAACATCTATATATCGCCTAAAATCTACACGTCGCCTAAAATCTACACGTCGCCTAAAATCATCTACAAATAACCGACAATCTATACGTCGCCTAAAATGCACACATCGCCTAAAATCTACAACTAACCGAAAATCTACACGTCGCCTAAAATCTATATGTCGCCTATAAACTTTATGTCGCCTAAAATCTACACCTCGCCTAAGATCTACACGTTGCCTAGGGTCTACACGCCACCTAAAATCTACACGTCGCCTAAGATCGACACGCCGCCTAAAATATACACGTCGCCAAAAATCTACAAATAACCGAACATTTACACGTCGCCTAAAATCTATATGTCGCCTAAAATCTACACGTCGCCTAAAATCTACACGTTGCCTAGGGTCTACACGCCACTTAAAATATTCACGCACTAAGATCGACACACCGCTAAAATCTACACGTCGCCTAAAATCTACACTTTGCCTAGGGTCTACACGCCTTAAATCTTCACGTCCTAAGATCGACACCCGCCTAAAATCTACACGCCGCCTAAAATATACACGTCGCCTAAGATCTACACACACGTCCCCAATAATCTACACATCTATAATATACACTTACTTCTAAGTGCCCAATTCTCGCGTTGAACCAATGCTTCAAGAAACAATTCCGTGTGCTTCATGCATCGCCTACTGGTGCCGTTTGGACTAATTGCTTCGAAGCCCATTGCCAATGCTTCTCCAGCAAGCGCCGATATAGTGTCCATGTTTCTCTGTAGATACAGACTTAAATCTGTGTAGCTGCTAATGTTCCCGACGTTGTTTGTTAGAGATGCAGCCTGGTGGAACATCTGGAAATAATGTCCTTGCCCGAAGTCGTATTGGCAATTGCATGATGGTACAACTACCAAGATGAATAGACATAACACTGTCTTCATCTTTAGTCCAAGAAACTCAGCAGTGTCAGTGTCGCGAACCAGTACCCTGTATTTTAAGTACACGAGCTAAACAACGACGACAGGTTGGTGGGCATCTATTTAGTGGACCAGATGAGTGTTATTTGCTTATCGATGGCTTCTTTACGCAATCGCAATGGGCAACAAGGACACTGTTCTGTCAAATTGCCTCACTTATGCAATGTTATGATTTTAAACCTCCTAAGGTTATCATTTGTAAATATGTATGAGCAATATCATGCGGTATAATTATTGTGAAATATCTGGGTTTAAATTTCAGCACATAAATGTACTTATCATCGACATTACATTCCAGTATCACCGTAGCCTATATATAGGTCACGGGCTTATTTGCCCTATTCCATGGGGCAATGGACCCATTATGGTAAACGTGTATAAACACGACAAATGAGAGACAATTCATATGACTAATGCCTGTACATTACGATAATACGAAGTTCATACGAATAGTAATGCGTATTAATAATTTAGGCATTTAGTCAGGCTTCGAACCCACAATGCTACGGCGACATCGCCTAGCAATTACAAGCCTGACCCCCAGGGCAGGAGCAGGTTATCTTTGACAATGTAGGTGGGGGTCTGGTATATGAAAACATGAATACATTTAGAAAAATCTGACCTACTTTAGACAGATCGGACACATACTTGGGAAAACAACACATGAGGTATATTCGGATATATTTCATGAACTATAAAGATATTACTTAGGTTACTGTCATATATAATCATATAGTCTCACTTTAATGAGAGACATCGGTCAGTTACTGCCTCTGAATACTCCCTAGAAGTAGGTATGTCCTATTAATTGTTTTCCTCTATTTGTATCGTTGTTTCCTTTGCACAACATGCTAGCAGTTTTATTCCACTATCGCTTCTTATGCGTATTATATTACTATATCTCGACAGATCTCCTACAGTATATGCAATGGGTACTTATTTGTAAAAGAATATTATCAGTTAATTAACACGATTTTGATAAAATTACATTTATCATACCGCAACATCTGGCTAGGGAACAACAGTAAAAACAAAGAGTTCTAACTAAAAGGACCTTTTCACATTTTGGAATAAATCAGACTTTATCTGCCAAGGGAGGTAATAGACAATTAGAGATGTCTCTCACTATACTGTTGTATTCGGTATGGCTTTGTACTTATGCTACATAACATCAAACAATAATTGCGCATCCTACTTTGGACTGAAATGACACCGTGGTGCCGAATATACACAGTAAGCCTGACTTAGTTTATACAAATTTATTTTTGTTCGATTGCGATATAAGTTTTTATTAACAACTTATATTAATCACTCTCGAGACCTCATTCCTGGTGGAATCCATCGCCACGAGGGAGAGAGAAGAGGCAACGTGGAATTCAAATGCGAAACAAGTTCTTACAACTTATATTAATCACTCTCGAGACCTCATTCCTGATGGAATCCATCGCCACGAGGGATAGAGAAGAGGCAACGTGGAATTTAAATGCCTTGCCTAAGGGCACAATCGTAACGGCTCCAGCTCCGGCCTAAGCCTGACGTAAGAGCACCCCCTCCTAGGCTAGCCATTACCAATCTGAACGTCCAACATCTATGCCTGTACGAGACAATAATAACAACGGAAGGAATGTGAGCTGGTATGGTGGTCGCCAGATCGGGCAGGTGGGTTCGGGTTCGATCCTCGGACCGGGACGTATGTGAGATGGTACGGTGGTCGCCAGATCGGACAGGTGGGTTCGGGTTCGATCCTCGGACCGGGAAGTATGTGAGATGGTACGGTGGTCGCCAGATCGGGCAGGTTGGTTCGGGTTGATCCTCGGACCGGGAAGTATGTGAGATGGTACGGTGGTCGCCAGATCGGACAGGTGGGTTTTCTCCGGGTACTCCTGTTTCCTCCAACATGAATGACCACATTTACGCTTTCATCCGAGTCAACGAGAGTGATTAATATAAGTTGTTAAAGCTTGCCTCACAATCGTTGTAAATAAATAAAGCTTAAACTTTAAATAATAACAGCATTATGCTACTATGCTCTTAATTGAAATCGGGATCTCCAATGGATACAGATAAATAATGGATCGTGCACCTAATTGATCCTGATACCTTCCTACCTAACCATGTGTATTTTGTCTAATTGTATAATAATAATAATAATAATAATAATAACAATAACAATAATAATAAAGACTTTATTTAACGAGAGAACTCTTTTGAACAATTAAGTCAATCTACCATGAGGCTCTCAAAATATCAACAACGGAGTGGAAGACATCTAAATTTACTCAACCTTTGATCGCTTTATACAACAGGATAAATGCAACGTGCATGCTGTATGACAACAAACCAGGGCAGGTCATACATACCATTATAGCTATATCATTTAGTACGTACATTTATCATGTTTATAGTTGTATTTGTATTTGATTGCCGTTTGTTTTGTTTGTTCGGGTTTTACGCCTGCATCAGCACCATTTTGGGCTATATCGGCGGCGAGTAGTTTACTTAACAACACCTTCCCTGGGCAGGATCCAGTGGCTAACCAGTGTTTTGTGCACCTAGTATTTCACATAATACTCTGGCCTTTTGACACAAGTTCAATATTAATAATAATGGACTGCAAAAGTACAAAAGTATGACGTCACGACAGTGTTTTAATTATAAATATTACGTTTTGTATGTATTGCTTTGTGTGTAAATAATATGTGTAGATTATTTGTTCTGCTCTCCAGTATTGGAGGTAATAAAGGTATATACGACACATGTAGGTAGTTATACTAAATTGTTGTGTAACAGGTCCGTATTAGTAGTTGTATATCTAATGCTTAGCAACTCTACTCATGTGTACTGGGAACGTATAGTCCTCCTTGGACGAGTTATACTGTAAATAATATGTGTAGATTATTTGTTCTGCTCTCCAGTATTGGAGATAATAAAGGTATATACGACACATGTAGGTAGTACTATTAAAAACATTTGTGTCCTTGGACGAGTTGTACTGGTCGTTGACTTCAAAGCACGTGACATGTAGGTTAGAATCCCACTGGGTGTGTTGAATTACCCGAGTACCTGTCCGTACCTGCAATACTGGTCGGAGAGGTTGCCAGGGTCGTCCGCTGCCAATATTAGCTGGAATATCGTCATATGATTTGCGATTTTGGTGCAATCCAAACCACCAACACATAATTGAAAATAGATAGAATGTACATATGTTGCATATATGACCAAATACGGGCACGTGAATGGGCAGAATATATGACAAGCCTGTGATGGAGTGATAAACAAACGGCCCAATGATAACACAGTTGCTTTGTGGGTTACACGGTTTTTGGGTTACTGTCTCCTCGAAAGGACAGCCTATATATGTCATAAATTATTGTAACTCTCTAACCGTTACAGACGGCTCTGTAGTCCAGTGGTAACACGCTGGACTGGTAATCCAGGGTTCGCAGGTTCGATGCCCCGTCTGGCCCTAATAAAATTAAAGGTTTTTTTCAGATGGGACGTTAAACCGAGGTCTCGTGTCGGTGCTGTACACTACACGTAAACGAACCAGAGGAGACTCTGGAATGGGTCTCTGTCTGTATCATTGCAATATCCTCCAACAATCTAAAATGACTAATCGTCGCTATAAGGCGTCGCTCATATGGGCAACCGGTAGCGACGATAAATAAACGTAGAACACACTCTAACCGTTATTGGTGGATGAATACCCACCGGAGGCCCATGCTAGCAATAATTCAAGCACGACCGTTCCCGAGTAGAACTACTGACCTTCCACAAGTCAACTGGACGGCTTTCGTCTGATGAAATAAATTCGACAGCCCTTTGTGGGATTCAATTCGACTTGATTTGAGGACAAATATTTGAGTACAAGAACAAAGGCAAGTGGTTTGAGGACAACGATTTGAGTACACGAACAAAGGCGAGTGATTTAAGGACAACGATTTGAGTACACGAAGGTCCATGCAAGCCCCAGTAACCCCAGTATTCTATTTCGGCTAAATATTCAAGATAAAAGTAATCCAGCCATTGCGTGATTAGCTGATCATATAAGCAGATGCTTGGTTTTATAGGAATGTTAGGATGACGAAATGTACATTAACTTAATATCGGGCTGCAATGTCACATTTCATGACACGTTAGTTTCCTACTAATGCTTGTGGGTATGGTGAATATTTGTATTTGTGGTAAAACGCTGGACTGGTAATACAGGGATCGCAGGTTCGATCCCCCGTCTGACCCTAATAAAATTAACAGTCTTTCAGATGGGACGTTAAACCGAGGTCTCGTGTCGGTGCTTTACACCGTGCACGTAAATGAACCAGAGGAGACGCTGGAATGGGTATCTGTCTGTATCATTGCACTATCATCCAAAGATCTAAAATTACTAATCTCTTCAGGAGGCGTCGCTCATATGGGCAACCGGTAGCGACGATAAATATACCTAAAGCACACCAGAATATGTGTAGGCTCCGATTTACCCAAAGCTCCAGTCTGCGTTACAGCATACAGTCAAACCTGTGTTAGTGGTCATCTCTAGACACGTTAGAAATTGAATTTGGTAGATATAATGCTATAGAAAGAGAACATCGATTATGTAAATTATGTAACCAAAAGTCGGTTGAATCGGAGTATCACTTTTTGCTATGTTGTACGAGATACACAAGTTTAAGAACTAAATACCTTGGTAATATATCGTGGCCGTGTGTACAGAAATTCAATAATATCATGTCTTCTAAGCATAAAATAGAATTGTTAAATCTATCGTAAGTATATAAAAGAATCTATGTTACTAAGTAAAAATACCCTAGATAATATCACTGTTTCTTAACATGTGTATGTATGTATGTATGTATGTATGTATGTATGTATGTATGTATGCATGTATGTATGTATGTGTGTATGTCTTTGCCATAGTTTATACTTATGTAAATGGCCAAAGGCAATGTATTGCTGATAATGCCAATAAACTTGAAATTGAAAAATCTATTAAACAGCCAGTTTTCAGACTTCCAATATGATACATTGTTATACATAGTCCCTCTATTAAGCAACCACCCTGTGCTAAGCAGCCACATTCTCCGAGTCCATCGGTGGGCTGCTTAACTTAATGCAGAGTTTGACTGTAATTAGATATGTTGGCGTACTATATACGTGTAGTCTCATTCCATATGAAGACATTCTAACTAGGTTGTATTAAATATCTACTTGTGGCGTCCGTGGTCCAGTGGTAGAGCATCGGATATGGAATCGAACGGTCCCGGGTTCGATACTCGGTCAGGCCACGTATGTAGTGTCATTGAGCAAGGCACCTCACACACATTGCTTAGTACTGGTTAATCGCTTAGGTCGGCTGAGCCTGCCCAGGAAAACATGTCTAAGTCCCCGCGAGGGGTTTGACATTAAAGGAACATACATACATACTTTTCAGCTTTTACATACTATACTAGAGGACATAGAAAACGCACACCTACATTATATGAGTATTATTACATGAAAACGAAATACGAAGGATTCCATCAAAGATATATCACACCTTTATTACAAAACACACACTGAACAACTAAAAATATTCCAAAATGTTTAAAACTATGTATTTATATAATATATAATTATTGTTTTAATGTAAATCACACTTATCCGAGGTGTGTGTTTTCTATGGCCTCTAGTATATATAATTTCAAAGCGCAGTTTTCATTTATAGTCCTAAATTTTGATTGCAGTTTATTTGTATATATGTTGAGGGCCTCATGGTAGATTAACTGGTGTTAAATGAGTTATCTCGTAAAATAAAGTATTTATTATTATTATTATTAGTATTGTTATTAATCAAACGGAATACATAATGGTAACATTCTGTAATATAATTAGAAATATATTACATGTATCCAGATAAAGGGCCACAGCGAATGCAAAGCATACTGGGACACTCAATGTGACCCTGTATTAAGTGGATGTGCATCCGCGGCAGGGTGGTTAAGTGTCGTTGATATAAACGCACTAGCCTCTCACCGCTCTCGGTTCCAATCCCACTGGATGGGCGCCGAATTCATGTGAGTAAGCAATCCAACTGACGTTTGGAAGGTCGGTGGTTCTACCAGTGTACCCGTGCCTGACGATACGAGTGAATGGGCATCCCGAGTCTTCCTCCACTAATAACAGCCGGATAGTCAGTTGATGGGACTTTAAGCCCTAAAACAGACACACATTTCAAAATAGCACAAATTGCCCTTGCCTCTGTATCACCCATCTACTTGATATCACAAAGAGAACAAGACAGTATACAGTACATGACTAGTCAGTGTGTATATGGCATCAGCGAGCAACGTATATACATGTACTATCGCTAATGGTTTTTGAACAATTAAGGACAAGAATTAATCAACATTAAAAAAAAATTCAAGTTCAAAATTATATAATAATTAAGAAAATTTAAACCTATCAAAAAAAATTGAAATGGAAATATAGAGCATGTACAACACACAGATTGGGATAGCGTTGGTATTGATACAAGCGTGTTTATGTCAGTACCCGGAAGGATATGTAAATGTGCTGCAGCATGCTGGGAAACTGGCTGAGCATGTACAGCAGCAAATAAAGGGAGACAATCCGCATACTTTGAGTTATTTTCTACAGAGGAATGAGGATGAGATCACGGCACTGGTCGGGGAACTGTTGGGGGCAGGACTGGAAGCCATGGAAACGAATATCAGCAGACGATGTTTGCAGGATATAGAACTCATGATGCAGGCTCTTGTACGTCGAGAACGGTGGGCCCTTAGAAGTAAGTTTCGTATGTTTCTATATTATTTTAGTTCTACACAAAACTCTTAGAACTTAGTTTCGTAATTTTCAGAACATTTTAATTTTAACCATGAACACTTAGAAGTTAGTTTCGTAATTATTACATCATTTAAATTTTAACCATGAACACTTAGAAGTTAGTTTCGTAATTAGTGCATCATGTTAATTCTAACAATGAACACTTAGAAGTTAGTTTCGTAATTAGTGCATCATTTTAATTCTAACAAAGAACACTTAGAACAGTTAGTTTAGCATTTTAATTCTATGTAATATACACTTAAACAGGAGGAAGTTCCTTAAAGGCCTGCAGGTTGACCTATATTTGACCTTAAACACACGAGGAATAGCGGTACAAATGTGACGGTCGACGCACATCGTATTTGCCACATGCGAGGCCCTGCATGGTATACATCTAATACATGAGCACCACTTATATCTATTATGACCCACGTACATATCAGAGGTTATAAATTGCTGAAATTGAAGTTCTGTATTTTTATAGTACTTACAACTGGTATAAACAATTCAACTCCACTTATGGCCCAAATAAGGCTGGTTGCGCGGGTTAGGCAGCCAGTTCCTGCATTGCTGTACCACACATTCAGGCATCAGTTCCCTCTTATGCCAAGTACAGTCTCCTCTTCTAGCCGCTACTTTTCTCTCTATATATCTGACATCTTTCCATGCGCCACAATTATATAGCATTGCCCAAAACCTCCTGTATAGAAGCTTTCTCTCATGTGAATTTAGATTATGCGGTGGACGATTATTAGCAGGCCACCAAAGTTGTTTGTTCTGTTCATTTATTATGCAAGGGGAACACAAGCACAGTGGACACTCAGCAACACCTTCAGCATGCGATAGGGGGAGGTACGTAAGCAGCCTCTGCAACGGGCATGGCGGTGGCTGTTTCTTCTATTTCCATCTCTACGTCCCAGTTCTTATTTTGCAAGAAAGTCAGCAATTCTTTTCTCTGCTCATCAGTTACATACATTGTTATTTTACTCAATGGCATCTTGTAGAAATCGGCAGAATATGTGTAATACTCGTATGTTCAAGAGATTATAATTATAATATTATACATGTACTCATAGCATTCACTGTGATTATTATGTAGCATCAATATCGGTAAACACACACTGACACAGAGAAATATTTAAAATATAACAGAAAACTTGCGAATAATACTGTAGATATATAATTAAATGAAGTATGAAGGTTACCATATAACGAACACATATAGTTTATTCATATAAATACATACATATTATATACATGCATACAAATTATCAGTCTCAGTGATTACGCTACGGCTGATGAGGCACCTACATAACATGTAATCTATGTCCCTGGGCTGATCTGGATTATGTAGTTTGAATACTCATAACTATCAATTTTCTTTACAATCAATAATATACGTTTACTTAAATTGTCAGGGCCTCATTTTGACTAATTCTCAGCTCACAGAGTGATCGTGCATATTAACCGTTACAAGCCACTAATCACATGGAACAGGTAGTAAAGTATAAATCTTTACAATTGGACGGGGTCAAACTGCAGGCCTTTAAAGGCCTGCAGGTTGACCTATATTTGACCTTAAACACACGAGGAATAGCGGTACAAATGTGACGGTCGACGCACATCGTATTTGCCACATGCGAGGCCCTGCATGGTATACATCTAATACATGAGCACCACTTATATCTATTATGACCCACGTACATATCAGAGGTTATAAATTGCTGAAATTGAAGTTCTGTATTTTTATAGTACTTACAACTGGTATAAACAATTCAACTCCACTTATGGCCCAAATAAGGCTGGTTGCGCGGGTTAGGCAGCCAGTTCCTGCATTGCTGTACCACACATTCAGGCATCAGTTCCCTCTTATGCCAAGTACAGTCTCCTCTTCTAGCCGCTACTTTTCT
This sequence comes from Archivesica marissinica, assembly GCA_014843695.1. Lineage (NCBI taxonomy): Eukaryota > Metazoa > Mollusca > Bivalvia > Venerida > Vesicomyidae > Archivesica > Archivesica marissinica. The sequence goes on from CM026400.1 coordinate 7,902,372, forward strand.
CTCTATATATCTGACATCTTTCCATGCGCCACAATTATATAGCATTGCCCAAAACCTCCTGTATAGAAGCTTTCTCTCATGTGAATTTAGATTATGCGGTGGACGATTATTAGCAGGCCACCAAAGTTGTTTGTTCTGTTCATTTATTATGCAAGGGGAACACAAGCACAGTGGACACTCAGCAACACCTTCAGCATGCTGAGGCATAGGGGGAGGTACGTAAGCAGCCTCTGCAACGGGCATGGCGGTGGCTGTTTCTTCTATTTCCATTTCTACGTCCCAGTTCTTATTTTGCAAGAAAGTCAGCAATTCTTTTCTCTGCTCATCAGTTACATACATTGTTATTTTACTCAATGGCATCTTGTAGAAATCGGTTGATACAAGCCACTAATCACATGGAACAGGTAGTAAAGTATAAATCTTTACAATTGGACGGGGTCAAACTGCAGGCCTTTAAGTAGATAAGAAATACAATGAGTAATGTATAGTAGATTGCATAAACACGTTTGTTTCAGTTTTTCATTGGTGTAGCCCTACAAGACCCGTGACGTCAGATGATTGTTCAATTAGATTTCACATACTTACCACATGGTGTAGCCACGTGATATGATATTTCCCGTGACGCGATAGTATTTGTCAGTAAGAACCATTCAGAGCGAAGCACGTGCCCACATTCTTGCATAATTAGATAAATAAAGATTGTGTATTGAAATGTACTTTTATTTCAGCTGACAGTTTTGACAACAACTCCGAGATAGTTTATGGTTTAGAGAATTGATGAATATGCTAATTGATTAAGTTTACATTATTACCCATGCATTTAATTTTCAGTACTTTGCAGACATTATTTTCTGACTGCTGCTGATAAAATTGATAACATGCAATAGTATAGTTAGAATAATTTTGCTATTGATTTAGTTTTTCAGAGGGTCCATACTGTTCGTTATTCTATAGATGCTAACACTTGTGATTATTTAGTTATATATATAGATGCTCAATAATTAGTATGCATGCATATAGAACTATAGTTAATTAGGAACTAAAACATACTAACACATAGATTTAATTTGTTGATACTTGTAGTAAATGATTGATGCTTTAGCTACACGCATATATAGATGTTTAGAAATTTATTTTCACCAAAATACTTTGATTATAATATTTATGTTTTTGACATTTATGAATTAAATAGACAATAGTTGAACTTGTTATGCATACAGGTTGGATTTGAAGTCGACTGATAGGAATTAATGCTGAATTAGTGTGACATTAGTGACACATAGGGTTGTGAAATTATCTGAACTGATCTGGTTTTTGTAAATTGTGTTTGAAGGTTGTGTACAACTTGCAAAGCGAAAGTGAAAGTAGATTGAAAGTGATAGTTGAACTTTGATTTTTTATAGTGAATTTTGTGTGAAGTACTACAGTTGAATTCTTAATTGAATTAATTAGTTGTACTTGAATCAATTAGTTGGATCATTGGTTCCATGGTTCAGTGGCATATTGATTTAAATAGTTTGGTTATTTTGGGTTAGTGGTATAGTGATGTATAATTAGTCTTGATTTTGAAATAAATCTGACTCTTGTATTGAACTTATACAATACTGATGTAACCAAATGAAATACCTAGCTGAGTGTCATATTGATGTAACTTTTACATAAAGTCAGTGCACATATGAACTAACTTGAATACAGCTTTGGTACTTCAGTGTTTGATTGAATATGGAACAGTGCTGTTGATTTTTATTTTTTCTTGATCTTATATGGTGATTTGAAAATTACCATTTGGTGGAATACTGCTTTAACTGTTAATGTGGATCAATACTGCTTTAACTGTTAATGAGGATCAATACTGCTTTAACTGTTAATGCGGATCAATACTGCTTTAACTGTTAATGCGGGTCAATACTGCTTTAACTGTTAATGCGGATCAATACTGCTTTAACTGTTAATGCGGGTCAATACTGCTTTAACTGTTAATGCGGATCAATGTACTAATTGCTTTGAGTTTATTGAGACATTTGGTGGAATACTGCTTTAACTGTTAATGCGGATCAATACTGCTTTAACTGTTAATGCGGATCAATACTGCTTTAACTGTCAATGCGGATCAATGTACTGATTGCTTTGAGTTTATTGAGACATTTGGTGGAATACTGCTTTAACTGTTAATGCGGATCAATGTACTGATTGCTTTGAGTTTATTGAGACAATAGTGCATTACTTGTAACTATACTTTACACTTCAGTACTTACAGGTATTTAGTTTGGTGTACTTGCACTAGTGAACTTTTGATCTTATTGAAAGGCAGTAGTATCAGTATGGAAGCGGATAAGTTAGAATATGCTGCAGGAGGGGAAGAAGAGGAGGATGTGATTTTAACAACAGAAGACCTTGAATTATTAAAGGCATTTAAGAGGTTGAAAAGGAGACCTGTTTCTTCAAAGGAGGAAGAGATGGCTTCATTTATGAGCACCATGGGAGGAGTTAATGAGGAGAGAAAGCCTGTGCATACTAGGATGGAGATGCTACATGATATGCATAAAGGAAACTATCATTACCCTAAGCTGTCTACCTTTTTTGGGACTGATAACAAAGGTGAAGTGTCATTCGAGACTTTTAAATTTGAAGTTGAAGCTGTGTGTGCTTCGAAGTCCTTCACCGATGCACAGATATTGCTTGGAATACGTCGTTCCCTGAAGGGACAAGCAAGTGATATAATCAGGAGATTAGGAGTAGAGGCCACCAGACAGGAGATAATGCTTAAGCTTAATAGTACATTCGGAATTATCGAAACATCTGAGACCATCATGAAGTTGTTTTACTCATGTAGACAACAGACAGGTGAATCGATAACCACCTATGCTTCCAGACTTGAAGAGTTGTTTACTAGAGCCTGTAGCCTCAAGGCAATGAAGATGACAGATAACCATATCCTGAAAAGTGTTTTATACCAGGGTCTACACAAGGACTTGAAGCAAATGGCCATCTTCCAGTACAGCACATTGGAAGATTATGACAGATTCCTGATGGAACTTGGGAAGATAGAAGCAGAGCTAAAGGGCGACGTAAGTGAGGAGCCAAAGCCATGCAAGCCAGATGTCAAGAAGGAAGATGAGGGGAAGGACAACAACCTTTTGAAAGCTATGGCTGAGCAGATGGAAGAGATGAGGAAGACTATTATGGCTAGAATAGACAGCCTGGAGAAAGGTCAAGAGGGAAAGAAGGCATACGGGGCCACATCAGAATATATGACTTATACCAACCGAGGAGGATATCGCGGTAATAGGAGGGGGCGAGACAACTATAGAGGGCGATTCCAAGATAGAGGCAGAGGCGACAACCAGCCAACTAGACCTACATGCAGTACTACCTTCCAGCCCACCTGCTATAACTGCAACCAGAAGGGACACCTAGCCAACGCCTGTCTCAAGAGGGATGAGAGAGCCTGCTACACATGCAACGAGACAGGACACCTTGCAAAAAACTGCCCAAACAGTAAGTGCCTCAGTTACGGGATCAAACTCGGGCACCGGTGCAGGATACGAAGGTCCCAAATTAGTTGGTGAAGTAAACGAGGCAACAGCTACCATCAATGGAGTTGAGACAAAAGCCTTACTAGATACAGGCAGCTGCATCAGCCTGATGTCAGAGAAGTTTTATACAGAGCACTTCAAGGATATCCCAATACAGCCACTGATAGAGATCATCAATGTAGAATGTGCGGATGGAAGCAAGCTACCCTACCAAGGATATATAGAAATAGATCTTCAGATTTTGACAGGACTTCCAAATTCTGCTTCACATCCCTGCCTTCTACTAATTACACCAGAGACTCAGTACAGTGCTTTGACACCTATTCTGCTAGGAACCAACATCCTTAGTGAGCTGATGGCAGAGTGCAGAGAAGCGCATGGTGAGAGATACCTACAGAAGGCCAAGCTACACACTCCTTGGTTTTTAACATTCCGATGCATGACAGTGAGAGACAAGGAGTTGAGTAGGAATAAAGACAGAGTGGCAGTAGTGAAGTGCGCAGAGATAGCCAGAGTGATCATAGGCCCCAATGATAGTGTGAACCTACGTGGCTATACCGACAAGGAGATAGATCACCAGCCAACGACAGCGATGATACACGAGTGTGAGGACTCTGCACTACCAGCCTTCATAGATCTGACCCCTACAGCCTTGCACTACACATACAAGAAGATGGGAGAGGTCATTTTGAACATTACCAACCTCACTACGAACACCATCACAATAGCTCCCAAAGCTATTATATGTGAATTACAGCCAGTTACCGTAGAAGAGACAGAGCAAGAGAGTGCAGAGAGAAGACACGACATAGAGAAAGTGTTTAGCGAAATTCACATTGCTTCAGACCTGGATCAAGAGCAGGATACTAAGCTGAGAGATGTATTGGCAAAGCATGTTGAGATTTTCTCCAAGAGTGACACGGATATCGGCAACTGTGATTTGATCAAACACAGGATAGATCTCATAGATCCGATACCATTTAAACAGAGACATCGACGCATAGCACCAGCTATGATAGAGGAGGTCCGGAAGCACTTACAGCAGCTTCTGGCAGCGAAGATCATTAGGAAGTCGAAGTCTCCATGGTCTTCGAATGTGGTGCTAGTGCAGAAGAATGGCAAGTTGCGCATGTGTGTCGACTACCGGATGCTCAACAACAAGTCGGTGAAGGACGCGTATGCACTACCGAGAATCGAAGAAGTCTTCGACGTCCTTCACGGTGCCAAGTACTTCAGTACCATCGACATGAAGGCAGGGTACTACCAAGTCGAGCTCGAGGACACACACAAGGAGCGGACGGCATTCACAGTTGGCCCACTTGGCTTCTACGAGTACGAGAAAATGCCGTTTGGCCTAAGTAACTCGCCAGCCACTTACCAACGCCTGATGGAGGAATGTCTTGGAGACTACAATATGACGATTTGCATCATCTACTTAGACGATCTGATCATATTCTCCAAGACCTACCAGCAGCACATAGAGAGACTAGACCTGATAATGACGAGGCTACAGGAGTGCCAGTTGAAGCTATCATCAGAGAAGTGCTTCTTCCTACAGAAGAGAGTGAACTTCCTGGGTCACGTAGTTAGTGAGAAGGGAATCGAGACTGACCCTGAGAAGATCGAGAAGATCAAGAATTGGCCACAACCGAGGAACTCTGATGAGCTACGGTCATATTTAGCATTTACCGGTTATTACCGACGGTTTATAAAGGATTATTCGAAGTTGACGAAACCACTGTCAGACTTGTTACCACCCACCTCGCAGAAGAAGTCCAAGCGTAAAGACCAGAAGAAGGAGTGGAGATGGACCTCCAATGAACAGCAGATCTTCGAAGACTTGAAGGAAATACTCACCTCGCCACCGGTTTTGGCGTATCCTGACTTTACCAAGAGCTTCGAATTGCATACCGACGCATCAACGATAGGACTCGGAGCTGTGCTATATCAGATGGTTGACAACAAGAAGCGAGTCATAGCCTACGCGAGTAGAAGCTTGTCCAAGAGCGAGAAGAATTACCCGGCACATAAGCTAGACTTCTTGGCGTTGAAGTGGGCAGTCACAGACAAGTTCGCGGACTACCTGAAGCTGAACCATTTCATCGCCTTGACCGACAACAATCCATTGACCCACATACTTACCTCTGCAAAAGTAGACGCCACAGGTCAGCGATGGATTGCAGCCTTGGGTGAATACGATTTCGACATCATATACCGACCAGGCATCAGGAACGCTGACGCTGATGGGATGTCAAGATACCTGTATGAGAGATTAGAAGAGGATGGAGACATGGTGAAGATTGATGACCAGACTGTGAAAGCTATATGCAGCTCTGTGACTCCGAGCCCATACATAGAAGCGATTCCAGTTGGTAACATTAACATCATAGATGCGACAGAGACACCAGGAACTCCGATGGCGCAGATAGAGATGCGAGAGATCCGGAGAAGTCAACGAGAGGACCCTGTGATAGGCAGATGGACAAGAGCCACCATGGACAGAAGATTAGATGTAATCATGAGAAAGAACTTCAAGTATTTTTCCATGAAGAGAGGCGTACTTTTCCATGAAGAGAGGCGTACTAAGTCAAGGAGGGAGAGAGTTCGATCACCCAGCTTGTTCTGCCAGCAATATATAGAGAAACTGCACTAAGTGGATTGCACGACGATATAGGACACCCAGGGAGAGATCGAACATGGTCGCTAGTGAGAGAACGATTCTTTTGGCCAGGGATGACTGCGGATATTGAACGTCATGTAAAGCAGTGCGGACGTTGCCTCAGGCGGAAGAGTAAGACGAACATGAAAGCACCATTGGTGAACATAGTGACAACCTACCCGTTAGAGCTCATTTGCATGGATTATATGACCTTAGAGCCATCCAAAGGAGGTACTTCAAACATCCTTGTGATAACGGACCATTTCACAAAGTTCGCCATGGCCATCCCTACCAGAAACCAGACAGCAGCTACCACCGCCAATGCCTTCTACGAGAATTTCATTCTTAATTATGGTATCCCCACAAAGATCCATTCCGATCAAGGCGCTAACTTCCAGTCGGAATTACTGAGGGAGGTGTGTAGACTCACTGGCATTGAGCAATCGAGGACTTCCATATACCATCCGATAGGAAACGGACAAACCGAGAGATTCAATCGCACATTACTTGCCATGTTAGGGACACTTGAGCCAGAGCAGAAGTGCGATTGGAAGAAATACGTCACGAACTTGGTCTACGCCTATAACGCAACGCCTCACGAGAGCACCAAAGTAGCGCCCTTTGAGCTGATGTTCGGCCGAAAACCAAGATTGCCCATAGATTCCGTGTTCCAGATTGATGTCAACAACGACCTGAATCAGTCTACAGTCACATACATCGCAGAGCTCCGGAAGCGGATGAAAACAACACAAGAGATAGTCAAGAGAACGACCGATAAGGCTAGAGAAACCCAGAAGTTACAATATGACAAGAAAGCAAAGGCAGTGAAGTTGACCATCGGCGACAAGGTGTTGGTTAAGATCGTTGCGTTCGAGGGTAAGCACAAGATTGCGGATAGGTTTGAGCAGGAGACATACGAAGTCATTAGACAACCTATAGAAAATATTCCAGTGTATGAGGTGCGAGCACCAGACGGGAAGGTGAAGAAGCTGCACAGGAACCATCTGTTGCCATTAGGATTCGTCGCTGATGAACCAGAACCGGAACAGATGGCGAAGATTCCACCCGTACCAAGACCCAGAAGAACTTTAGAGAGAGAAGTCGTTAGAGCACCGAGCACAGAGAAGACAGCTGCAACGAAGAACAGTGGGACTTAGCTACAGAAGGTGCTAGAGAAAACAACGACACTCTTGTGACTGCAGAAGATACAGAAGAGCATACAGACGAGAACAGGGATGAGGAGGATAGTGTTGATAGAGTTATACCGGATAGAGACAAAGAAGCAGAAGAAGTACCGCAGCCAGTTAGAAAATCAGGGCGAGCGAGGAAATTACCAGATAGATTTGATGCATATGTGATGAATACAGTACCGAGCAGACCAGTGGATGAGAGATTACATGCGTTAGATGCTCTCATGCACTCAGGTGTTTTTAATTCGTTGAATATGGAGATGACGACGAAAATTTTAAATTCTGTCGTGAAATTATTAGTATTGTACTGTATTGCTATTATCCAGTCATGATATTGATTTTTTTACCAGTTAGAAGTTAGACATTTTGAAAACTAGAACTTTTGACTAATAATGTACATATTTTTGTTTTTCTAGTTTGCTGCAGTTTGTGTTAAGCACATGCATGTAGAAGCATTGAGGACAATGTTTGCAGTAAGAGAAGAAGAGGCAGATATTATGTCTAATGTTGTTTTATTTATAGGTTTATAGAGAAGTTAATATATAATTTAAGGTGTTAGAATTAGATTATATTAATTAATAAGTTTGAATAGATTAGACTCAACAATAGCATGTCTTATACTAGATTTTGCTTAAGTGAATTAAATGTTGTAGTTATTAATGACTATAATATTGATGTTTATAGTAAATATGTTTTTGGTATTCTTTACAGATGCTAGTACAACTGTAGATGAGGGAGCAGGAGTGATGGGTTATTATATTAGATATTAAAAGTTAGTACTTAGAGTTAACTTATATTGGAATTAGTATTTTTTAGCTTATTTATATATATGTGTTGATTTATGGTTATGTATAATTGTTGACTAGAGATATAATCTACTAATTAAAAGTGATTTCGATTCCTTTCAGTAAAAATGACGGGACGTCATTTCCCGGAGGGGGAGTATGTAGTAGGGTCCGTTTTAGCCTCCATACTTTAAACCAGTTATTCCTTGTAGATATACACGATGTGTAATGGTCAGTGAGACGCAACCGTGCGTAGCGAGTTTAACTCGAGGATATGTGTATGATCGTTATGTAGCGTGGTATTCCAACGCAGTCACTTCCAATATCGTATGATAGTCGGACGTCTTTTATAAAGAGAGCATTTTATAATATAGTTAGAGAATAGAAGTCTTCAAAAGTATTATTCAGTTGTCACCGGCACCAGTGAGTGAGTGGTTGAATGTGTTGCGGACGGTGGAGAATAGCGAGAAGTGTTACAGAGACCATATCTCTGCGTAAGTTATTGTATTGGTCTATATTGTATTGGTCTATGTTATATATGTCTATGTTGCATTTGTCTATGTTGCATTTGTCTGTGTTGCATAGGTCTATGTTGCATATGTCTATGTTTCATCAGAGACATGGATGTAACATAGATTACCTCTGTGTTACTGATGTTATATATATTGGAGTAAGAGTAAGCGTTATTACGAACCACGAACCTGACGAGAGTATATATAGTGCCAACGTATATAATATGTTGTTGTTGTTGTTGTTGTTAACCCAAGCACCGCAAATCATCTATTATATATTTATATGACGCATATGTTTTAATCCTATTCTTAATGTGTGTATATATGTGTATTGCAGAACCAAAGCATTCGAGAGCCTTGTTGTCTACGGAGATCGAATAGAGTGATGAATCGTATAGGGTGTTGTCATTTTACTGATCCCCCAGAATACGAACCCTACCACATATACATAAATAGAGGGAGGTGCATCAGAGGTCTCTACGTGTACGCCATAGTGTTGTATATACATAAATAGAGGGATGTGCATCAGAGGTCTCTACGTGTACGCCATAGTGTTGTATATACATAAATAGTCGGAGGTGCATCAGAGGTCTCTACGTGTACGCCATAGTGTTGTATATACATAAATAGACGGAAGTGGATCTGCGGTCCATTCGAATGTAGTCCTATTAACAAATATAGTGCAATTTTCTTTTTAATAAAAAATGCATTCATGACAGGCAATGTATAGTTTTTGTTTTTTTGAGGAAATATGTGATTGATAATAATTCAGACAAGTCGATGTGTAGAAAACTGAAGACAAGTCGATGTGTAGAAAACTGAAGACAAATTGATGTGTAGAAAACTGAAGACAAGTTGATGTGTAGAAAACTGAAGACAAGTCAATGTGTAGAAAACTGAAGACAAGTCAATGTGTAGAAAACTGAAGACAAGTCGATGTGTAGAAAACTGAAGACAAGCAATTGATGTGTAGAAAACTGAAGAGAAGTCGATGTGTAGAAAACTGAAGACAAGTCGATGTGTAGAAAACTGAAGACAAGTCGATGTGTAGAAAACTGAAGACAAGTCGATGTGTAGAAAACTGAAGACAAGTCGATGTGTAGAAAACTGAAGACAAGTCGATGTGTAGAAAACTGAAGACAAGTCGATGTGTAGAAAACTGAAGACAAGTCGATGTGTAGAAAACTGAAGACAAGTCGATGTGTAGAAAACTGAAGACAAGTCGATGTGTAGAAAACTGAAGACAAGTCGATGTGTAGAAAACTGAAGACAAGTCGATGTGTAGAAAACTGAAGACAGGATATACCGTTATATTTGGCGGAAGAATACTGTTTGTAAACACAGTGACGTCATTCACAGATAAATGGTGTCACAATAACACCATCATTTATATGCAATATTTTTTTTGCTGTTTTTCAGTTTGATTTGAATACCTCGACACAGCAGCACACTGGTACCAGCAGAATGGAAAGATTGGAGATATAAATGAAAAAGGCTGTGTGTTTTTACATTTTACTATGTACAGGCAATGTATTTGTTGTATAACAACTTATAAAGGAACATAACAATACTTATTTGTATATTAGCTAAAACATTGTATAGTATGTTACCTACATGTACTGTAGCATGTAGAATACACAATGTAGATAAATATATCAAAACAAGCTTTACTACATCATGTAGAATACACAATGTAGATAAATATATCAAAACAAGCTTTACTACATCATATAGAAAAATAAATATTATATCAAAACAAGCTTTACTATATCACATAAAATACACAATGTAGATAAATATATCAAAACAATGGTTACTATATCATGTAGAATACACAATGTACTCTATTGTAGATAAATATATCAAAACAAGCTTTACTACATCTCATAGAATACACCATGTACTCTATTGTAGATAAATATATCAAAACAAGCTTTACTACATCTCATATAATACACAATGTACTCTATTGTAGATAAATATATCAAAACAAGCTTTACTACATCTCATAGAATACACAATGTACTCTATGGTAGATAAATATATCAAAACAAGCTTTACTACATCTCATAGAATACACAATGTACTCTATTGTAGATAAATATATCAAAACAAGCTTTACTACATCATGTAGAATACACAATGTAAATAAATATATCAAAACAAGCTTTACTACATCATATAGAATAAATATTTATCAAAACAAGCTTTACTACATCTCATAGAATACACAATGTACTCTATTGTAGATAAATATATCAAAACAAGCTTTACTACATCACATAGAATACACAATGTAGATAAATATATCAAAACAATGGTTACTATATCATGTAGAATACACAATGTACTCTATTGTAGATAAATATATCAAAACAAGCTTTACTACATCTCATAGAACACAATGTACTCTATTGTAGATAAATATATCAAAACAAGCTTTACTACATCTCATAGAATACACAATGTACTCTATTGTAGATAAATATATCAAAACAAGCTTTACTACATCTCATAGAATACACAATGTACTCTATTGTAGATAAATATATCAAAACACTTGTCTATATACGGTATGTAGATAATTTGTCTATTTTGCTTTGTTTTCGAGTTACAAGCATGCCTAGTTTACTATAGAAGTCAATGTGAGTGGACACTTCGCTGACTGCCCCTGACCACAGGCTGTGACCTATTTCTCCCACATACCGTGACCTATTTCTCCCACATACCGTGACTTTTCTCCCACATACCGTGACCTATTTCTCCCACAGACCATGACCTATTTCTACCACAGACCATGACCTATTTCTCTCACAGACCATAACATATTTCTCTCACAGACCATGACCTATTTCTCCCACAGACCATGACCTATTTCTCCCACAGACCATGACCTATTTCTACCACAGACCATGACCTATTTCTACCACAGACCATGACCTATTTCTACCACAGACCATGACCTATTTCTACCACAGACCATGACCTATTTCTCTCACAGACCATGACCTATTTCTCTCACAGACCATGACCTATTTCTCTCACAGACCATGACCTATTTCTCTCACAGACCATGACCTATTTCTCCCACAGACCATGACCTATTTCTCTCACAGACCATGACCTATTTCTCTCACAGACCATGACCTATTTCTCCCACAGACCTTGACCTATTTCTCCCACAGACCTTGACGGATTTCTCCCAAAATGGAAACACTAGACAAGTCCTCTACTAGTAAACAGTCAAACCTGTCTTAAACAGCGAGCCAAGGAAATCACAAAGTGGCTGCTTAATAGTGGTGAAACGTATAATAAAACAACATATTGGGAATCTGGCTGATTAATACAGGTTGGCTGCTTAATGGAGGTGACCGCTAACACAGGTTTGACTGTATATCGAAAACATTTCATCAAAATAGACAAGATTCGGTGCATCAGCATGTATAATGCAACAGATTCATAGAATGATAATACAGTTAATAATGTGCAAACAATATAGATCCAGATCAGCCACGGTGCAGATCAGGATCTATGCTGTTTGCTATTCAGACAAGTGATTTTGCTCCACTATCCGAATAGCAAACAGCATAGATCCTGATCAGAGTATGTTCTGTGCCGTCCGATCTGGCTCTATGATGTTTGCAAAAGTGATTTTAGTCGTGATTGGCAGGTTAATGGCAAATCAATTGGTTCCAGATTGGGATGGATAGTTTATATACTGTATATACAGTCTACATCTGTTATGTTGAATTCCATCGGACCCAACAAAATACTTCGACATATCCGAAGTTTGATTTAACGAAATTCTATATAAACGGAGCCAGTTATATGTAAAATGTTAGTGTCTGAAACGGGACTTCGGTATCTTCGACATAACCGAAGTTTGACTTAACGAAATTCTATATAAACAGAGCCAGTTATATGTAAAATGTTAGTGTCTGAAACGGGACTTCGGTATCTTCGACATAACCAAAGTTTAACTTAACGAAATTCTATATAAACAGAGCCAGTTATATGTAAAATGTTAGTGTCTGAAATAGGACTTCGGTATCTTCGACATAACCGAAGTTTAACTTAAGGAAATTCTATATAAACAGAGCCAGTTATATGTAAAATGTTAGTGTCTGAAATAGGACTTTGATCCGACTTCGAGATAACCGGAGAATTCGACATAACGGATGTAGACTGTATATAATTATTCAATACACTGAAGATAAGTAACTGTCGTGTCACCGATTCAATCTGGGTTGAACTTGCAGAGAACCATGCCACACAATGGTATCCCCAGCCGAATCAGTTATTAGGGTTTAAAACAAATAAAAGGCATATACCCATATCGGTATATATGTATATTATTAAGTTATGTTGTATTTATTATCAAATCAAGGGCAGTAACTCTGGCCAGATCAGATTAAGTTTAATGGCATTACGGTGATGGTGAAAATATTGAAATTTTAATTCATTCAAGGGAACATTTTTAATAACCCCAAGGGCAATAACTCTGGTTTTACTATTGCAATGTGGGTCACACTTGCAGGACAACACAGCACAATGGTAATCTGATTCTAGTTTAAGTTTGATGATATTCTATACAGTGGTTACTTAGTTTTTTAGCAATTTATTGAATTTTTAATTAATTAAAGGGCCATAACTGCGGTGTTATATCGACATGATCCGGACGAAAGTTATACATGCACCTTTATACTAGGGCGATGCATATGTACTTTTCAGTTTCATGAAATTCCATGAAGCGGTTACTTAGTTATGGCCAATTTATTGAATTTTAATAAATTAAAGGGCCACAACTCTGGTGTTACTAACCCGATGCGGACGAAAGTTATACGTGCATCCATTAGTTACACAGATCTGGACAGAAAGATTGACGTACTCACAAGATGGTACTTAAGTCGCTACCCCATTGTTGTCTCTCTTGTTCTATTAGGGCTGTATGTATATACTGTAAATGTAGTCCTAATAAATAATATAGTTCATTTTCCATTTTGGTAAAAAATGCATTTTCATGACAGGCAGTGTATAGTTTTGTGTTTTTTAAGAAATCATGTGATTTGAGAAGTCTTCAGACAAGTTGATGTGTAGAAAAGATGTGGTATAAGAATTCAGGCAATTGTAAACTGAAGGTTGGTATACTGTAATATTTGGCGGAGGAATAGTGTGTAATAACATTTGACGTCATTCACAGGTGACCGGTGTCAATGCTCAACATTATATTTGTGATATATTTGCTGTTTTTCAGTTTGATTTGAATACCTCTTCACAGTGGCTGTGGTATCAGAAGAAATGAAAGATTTGAAATATAAATGAACACACTGTATGTTTTTACTTTTTACTACCGGTATGTATTTCATAGGCAATTTATTTGTTGTATTACAACCATAGCCAAACAAGAACATTTATAGCCACGCAAGAGCGAATTACGGTCAAGTCGGACCGTGGTCATCTCGGACCGTGGTCACCTCGGACCATATTGACGGTCCGAGATGACCACGGTCCGAGGTGACTATGGTCAAGTCGGACCATCTGTGTGGTCAAGTCGGACCACCATGCTCAACAAATTGTAAATAAGAAAAACAACAAGTAATTTACAAAAAACACGTTTTAATAAACAAATCAATGAATTTACACGTGGACATTTGAGTAATATTAGTATACATAACAGAAATAGCAACATATATGATAATTAGCACATATCCCTAACATGGTCCATAAATCCTCGCGCAGTACTTCAGAAGGCTGTTGGTGGAGATTTCTCTTGTCCCGTACCTGTACCACAAGTTCTGGAGCTGTCCCTGTACTTTTGTTGTTTGGCGTCGTTGATGTCGTCTAAGTTTCCCCTCCTTAATTAGTTTGACCTGAGTTGGTATCAATCGGGCTTCCTGGTACAGAAGGGAGATGAGTAGGTACATCGGCAAGTTACCTACAACAAATAAGCACATAACATAATTATAAACATGTGAGATAAAATTTGTGTCTCATGTAATTGCATCATTATTTCAAATATGCAGCAAATTATAATCGTTTCAATAAGCTAATTACGATCATGTACACGTGTGATACAATTTTAAAATATTTGTGTCTCATGCTCATACAATTACGTCCATTATTTTTCAGCAAAATTATGGCCGTGAAGCAAATTAGAATTGTCTCCAACTGCATGCCAGCAGACTTTATATATGAAAACTAACCTTTCTTCGCCCTTCTGTTGAGTCGTGCGTGCCAACCCTCTACGTCGTTGTTGGTTCGTACGCTCCTGCCGTACACCGACCACGAGTCCACTGGCCAGACCGAGCTCTCGATCCAGGTGTCATTTACGTAGTTTACGAAAGATACGACAGCTGTTGCATCTGCGTCGACCTTTGTTCGAATGGTGGCGAAAGCCTCTCTGATATCATCGGCTGGAAGAAGCGGCAGAGCAAAGATCTTCCTGATGGCCTTGTAGACGTTGTCTCTGGCTTGGTATGCGGGCTGAAACGAAAAATATGGAAATCATATACTGATACGAAACACTTAATGATTGATAATTAAATAATAGATTATTATTATAATATTTCGAACAATTTCGGAAATCAGAAATCATATACTTATTTGAAAGACATTTATCATTTAATATGAGAATTAATATACATGTTCAATTAATATGTACCTGTAGTTATTTACCTGATATTGGTTGCTAATATACACCATTATCTCTCTCTTTTTTGCGGAAAATATCGTCAATTGCGATGGTCCGAGATGACCATGCTGATTTGTATAGTTGGTCCGAGGTGACCACAAATGTGGTCCGAGGTGACCACAAATGTGGTCCGAGGTGACCACACATACGGTCCGAGGTGACCACACAAAATGTGGTCCGAGGTGACCACGGTCCGACATGACCATACACCGCAAGAGCTAACCCTAGACCATAGCTATAGTGTTCTCCTAGCCACTATGTACCCTCTCGTCTGCACGGACAGACGGAAATACAAAAATTGTATATTAAGCGACTATTACTTTATTCTCTATAGCCACATATAACAGAATTTATAACCACATAACCCCTAACCTAGACAGTAAACTTATTGTTCTATAAGCCATGTATGGATGCGCAACGACAAGTAGACATACAACGCCAATCTTATATCCCCCTCCGAGATCCTTCAGATCGGCAGCGAAAATAACAAATAATCCGTACTATATCATGTACAGCACAAAATATTGATGAAGATATAAAAATAATCCGTACTATATCATGTACAGCACAAAATATTGATGAAGATATAAAAATAATACGTACTATATCATGTACAGCACAAAATATTGATGAAGATATAAAAATAATCCGTACTATATCATGTATAGCACAAAATATTGATGAAGATATCAAAATAATCCGTACTATATCATGTACAGCACAAAATATTGATGAAGATATCAAAATAATCCGTACTATATCATGTACAGCACAAAATATTGATGAAGATATCAAAATAATCCGTACTATATCATGTACAGCACAAAATATTGATGAAGATATCAAAATAATCTGTACTATATCATGTACAGCACAAAATATTGATGAAGATATAAAAATAATCATTACTATATCATGTACAAAACACAATGTTGATGATGACAAAGTAATCCGTACTATATCATGTACAAAACACAATGTTGATGATGACAATGTAATCCATACTATATCATGTACAAAACACAATGTTGATGATGACAATGTAATCTGTACTATATCATGTACAAAACACAATGTTGATGATGACATGTAATCCGTACCATATCATGTACAAAACACAATGTTGATGAGGACATCAAAATAATCCGTACTATATCATGTACAAAACACAATGTTGATGAAGATATAAAAATAAAACATATCGTAAACTGTTCTCTATCACAGTAAATACCACAGGTCTATGTACACTACACCCACACTCAACCCCCTGTGAACATATCGTAAACTGTTCTATATAACAGTAAATACAACAGGTCTATGTACACCCCCACTCAACCCCCTGTGAACATATCGTAAACTGTTCTCTATCACAGTAAATACCACAGGTCTATGTACACCCACACTTAACCCCCTGTGAACATATCGTAAACTGTTCTGTATAACAGTAAATACCACAGGTCTATGTATACCCACACTCAGTCATATAACAGTAAATACCACAGGTCTATGCATACCCACGCTCAGTCATATAACAGTAAATATCACAGGTCTATGTATACCCACGCTCAGTCATATAACAGTAAATACCACAGGTCTATGTACAACCACACTCAGTCATATAATAGTAAATACCACAGGTCTATGTATACCCACGCTCAGTTATATAACAGTAAATACCACAGGTCTATGTATAACCACGCTCAGTCATATAACAGTAAATATCACAGGTCTATGTATACCCACGCTCAGTCATATAACAGTAAATACCACAGGTCTATGTATAACCACGGTCAGTCATATAACAGTAAATACCACAGGTCTATGTATAACCATGCTCAGTCATATAACAGTAAATATCACAAGTCTATGTACACCCACACTCAACCCCCTGTGAACATATCGTAAACTGTTCTCTATAACAGTAAATACCACAGGTCTATGTACAGTACACCCACACTCAACCCCCTGTGAACATATCGTAAACTGTTCTCTATAACAGTAAATACCACAGGTCTATGTACACTACACCCACACTCAACCCCCTGTGAACATATCATAAACTGTTCTCTATCACAGTAAATACCACAGGTCTATGTACACCCACACTCAACCCCCTGTGAACATATCGTAAACTGTTCTCTATAACAGTAAATACCACAGGTCTATGTATACCCACGCTCAGTCATATAAAAGTAAATACCACAGGTCTATGTATACCCACGCTCAGTCATATAACAGTAAATACCACAGGTCTATGTATACCCACACTCAGTCATATAACAGTAAATACCACAGGTCTATGTATACACACACTCAGTTATATAACAGTAAATACCACAGGTCTATGTATACCCACGCTCAGTCATATAACAGTAAATACCACAGGTCTATGTATACCCATGCTCAGTCATATAACAGTAAATACCACAGGTCTATGTATACCCACGCTCAGTCATATAACAGTAAATACCACAGGTCTATGTATACCCACGCTCAGTCATATAACAGTAAATACCACAGGTCTATGTATACCCACGCTCAGTCATATAACAGTAAATACCACAGGTCTATGTATACCCACGCTCAGTCATATAACAGTAAATACCACAGGTCTATGTATACCCACAAGACAAGCATTAAGCGACACTATATCAGAATAAAGATTTTTGGTAAATAAAAAAGTACCAAATATTTAAAGATTATAATTTCCAACGACTGTATCTTTAACTCTTTCAGCGCCAATGTCGCATAAAAGTGACTTTGTAAATAAGTAGAGAACCCGATCGGACAGAATAGAACATGACGTCTGATCAGGCTATATGCTGATTGCTCTTCAGACAGTGGAGCTGAAGCACCTGTCCGAATAGCAAACAACATAGATCCTGATCAGACGCGGCGTTACGCCCGCGGCTGATCTGGATCTATGTTGTTTGCACATGCTCTGAATTTATTCGGCACTGAAAAGAAATCGAAATATTCCCACAGAAATGAAAAAAATTAAAAAATTGTTTATTTTATTGTAATTGTTTAACATGTTTATTGCCAAACCTATGCAAACAATGCTTAATACAGATGCGTGATGCAACAGCGGACATTGAAACAGCAGTCTAAGATGTTTGTTCTGTCGATAGAGAGTAGGGCTGCGTATTGCCAGACCCCTTCCGATACGATACGTATTGCAATACGGGACTGCCGATACGATACGATACAGGCAATATCGGAGAACGGATCCAGCTTTAGGGTCATAGCAAATGACCTCTCTATGTGAGCACTTGACCTCCGTTTGAGTCCTGTCTCGTCTGGGCTACTGTAGGATAGAGTAACGTCAATGATGCTCATGATGTCAACATGTATTTGTTTATAGGACATTTGTTATTTAGCGCCGATTTTAAAAATAACCAACAAAGTCATTCAGAGTAGAACAGTATTAAGTTATTAATCAATAAAGTTTTTATAGATTTCTCTATATCCCCCCAAAAACAATACCTAGATCTTAATACTTTGAAGGTCACTATCAAGAAGATTTTTCTTCAAAAAGATCAAAGAATCAACAGGCTCTGGGTCTAGCTCTGAAAATATATAGATCTAGTTCTTGTATGAGGCTATGCGCATAGGCCTACTGGTAATAAAACCAACTACAGGGTACAGATTTTGTTTATTAGCCTACATATCCCCCCAAACCATACAATAAATAATGGATTAGCTCTAGTTTGGTTCTCTATGAGTCCGCGCCCGTTGCTAACAATAGCAATGTCATCCGGAAGTCAACAAGGTCAAATAATTCGAAAAATACAACTCATAGATTTTAAGCCCGATTTATAATTTCAAAGCAAATAAGCTGATATTCCCAGGTCAATATAGTTTAAACATTGGTTTGTTGTAGCATATAATAAAGACTAAAATGTGTAAAACTAAAGACCTGTTTCAATGTGGTGACGTTTTTATTGTTAAACACCACTTTAAAAATTCGAACTTGCGTGATAGCTTTAACGCTAGCTCTGCAGCAACAGCAGGTGCACGCTTTGAGGAATGCTAAATATAAAAATAACAGCAAAGTTTTGCTCATTTAGCGAACATTTTCAAGTATTTTAAATAGAATCGGTAGAAAAAACACACAATGGAATTTTACTCTTCGATACGGCCGATATACGCGATACAGACCCTCACGATACGATACGCATATACGTTCGTCAGCGTATCGCGGTATACCGGTATATCGCCGCAGCCCTAATAGAGAGGGATGCGTTCCAAATGTACGCAGGGCGTGGAAAACTGATATAGGAAAGTTGTACATTCACTTTCAGCTTGCTAGATTAATTAACCTTTTCCCTCATTGATGCACCTCTTGACACCATTATAATTAACCCTTTCCCTCATTGAAGCACCTCTTGACACCATTAGAATTAACCCTTTCCCTCATTGAAGCACCTCTTGACACCATTAGAATTAACCCTTTCCCTCATTGAAGCACCTCTTGACACCATTAGAATTAACCCTTTCCCTCATTGAAGCACCTCTGACACCATTAGAATTAACCCTTTCCCTCATGAAGCACCTCTTGACACCATTAGAATTAACCCTTTCCCTCATTGAAGCACCTCTTGACACCATTAGAATTAACCCTTTCCCTCATTGAAGCACCTCTTGACACCATTAGAATTAACCCTTTCCCTCATTGAAGCACCTCTTGACACCATTAGAATTAACCCTTTCCCTCATTGAAGCACCTCTTGACACCATTAGAATTAACCCTTTCCCTCATTGAAGCACCTCTTGACACCATTAGAATTAACCCTTTCCCTCATTGAAGCACCTCTTGACACCATTAGAATTAACCCTTTCCCTCATTGAAGCACCTCTTGACACCATTAGAATTAACCCTTTCCCTCATTGAAGCACCTCTTGACACCATTAGAATTAACCCTTTCCCTCATTGAAGCACCTCTTGACGCCATTAGAATTAACCCTTTCCCTCATTGAAGCACCTCTTGACACCATTAGAATTAACCCTTTCCCTTATTGAAGCACCTCTTGACACCATTACAATACGACATACATTAACCTTTTCCTTCATAGAAGCACCTCTTGACGCCATTAGATATTAACCCTTTCCCTCATAGAAGCACCTCTTGACACCATTACCAATACGACATACATTAACCTTTTCCTTCATTGAAGCACCTCTTGACACCATTAGAATTAACCCTTTCCCTTATTGAAGCACCTCTTGACACCATTAGAATTAACCCTTTCCCTCATAGAAGCACCTCTTGACACCATTAGAATTAACCCTTTCCCTCATAGAAGCACCTCTTGACGCCATTACCAATACGACATACATTAACCTTTTCCTTCATAGAAGCACCTCTTGACGCCATTACCAATATGACATACATTAACCCTTTCCCTCATAGAAGCACCTCTTGATACCATTACCAATACGACATACATTGACAATGTAGTAGCCAAACCAATGTTCATAATAAAGGCCAGAATCTCATGTAGTCCCAGTAATATCTATGGAGGTGGGATAGACATGGCCACTACTTATCCACTGGATGATAGCTAAATGACTGTCGTTTGTATGGAGATATAGTAGTATATTAACCTACATCTCTATGTAGTCCCAGTACTATATATGGAGGTGGGATAGACATGGCCACTACTTATCCACTGCATGATAGCTAAATGACTGTCGTTTGTATGGAGATATAGTAGTATATTAATCTACATCTCTATGTAGTCCCAGTACTATATATGGAGGTGGGATAGACATGGCCACTACTTATCCACTGCATGATAGCTAAATGGCTGTTGTTTGTATGGAGATATAATAATATACTAACCTAAATCTCTATGTAGACCCAGTAATATCTATGGAGGTGGGATAGATATGGTGACTACTTATCCACTGCATGATAGCTAAATGACTGCCGTTTGTATGGAGATATAATAGTATATTAACCTAAATCCCTATGAAGTCCCAGTAACATCTATGGAGGTGGAATAGATACGGCGAGTACTTATCCACTGCATGATAGCTAAATGACTGTCGTTTGTATGGAGATATAGTAGTATATTAACCTACATCTCTATGTAGTCCCAGTACTATCTATGGAGGTGGGATAGACATGGCCACTACTTATCCACTGCATGATAGCTAAATGGCTGTTGTTTGTATGGAGATATAATAGTATACTAACCTAAATCTCTATGTAGACCCAGTAATATCTATGGAGGTGGGATAGATATGGCGACTACTTATCTACTGCATGATAGCTAAATGACTGCCGTTTGTATGGAGATATAATAGTATATTAACCTAAATCCTTATGAAGTCCCAGTAATATCTATGGAGGTGGGATAGATATGGCAACTACTTATCCACTGCATGATAGCTAAATGACTGCCGGTTGTATGGAGATATAATAGTATATTAACCTAAATCCCTATGAAGTCCCAGTAATATCTATGGAGGTGGGATAGATATGGCGACTACTTATCCACTGCATGATAGCTAAATGACTGCCGTTTGTATGGAGATATAATAGTATATCAACCTAAATCTCTATGAAGGAAAGGGTTAAAGATCATTGTGCTATTGTTATATTGTTACGTGAGCTACCTTCGAAATTAATGACTTAATATTCTACTATACAACCCAAAGACCACATAAAGAGGGCTCCAGTAATATATAGCTATCCTTCCAAATGATGGCTCATTCACTGTTTCAAAGCGATGTAAGATGCAGTTTTCTTTCACTGAGAAAACTTTTATCATTCATTGGGGGAAAGCATACGATATGGAGTCACTTTAAGCTGTTCCAACATATTCACATAGCACGTTCTTAGCTCAGATCAATGTGGAATGAACTCTTTGATATCGTGTTGTACGTTTGTTAGAACTAGAAAACTGAAGAATGAAATACAATGAAAGCTTTGACATCCTGATGTACGTTTGTTTAGAGAACTTTGAACACCGCAGGAAGGTGATCTGGTACCCGTCTACACCACGGCAGATTCAATAGACTTGCACATACATAATACATAATTATGTTTGTGAACTGTAGACTCGGATTTGTGCATATTTCTGTAGAACAAATCAGATATTGAAGATTCAGCATTATGATATACTGTACTAGATCCTGCACTATGATACACTGTATTAGTTTGATATGCTGTACTAGATCCTGTGCTATGATACGCTGTACTAGATCCTGCACTATGATACACTGTATTAGATCCTGCGCTATGATATGCTGTACTAGATCCTGCGTTATGATATGCTGTACTAGATCGTGCACTATGATATACTGTACTAGATCCAGCATTATGATATACTGTACTAGATCCTGCGTTATGATACGCTGTACTAGATCCTGCTCTATGATACACTGTACTATATCCAGCACTATGATACCATGTACTAGATCCAGCACTATGATACCATGTACTAGATCCAGCACTATGATACCATGTACTAGATCCAGCACTATGATACCATGTACTAGATCCAGCATTATGATACCATATACTAGATCCAACACTATGATACCATGTACTAGATCCAGCACTATGATACCATGTACTAGATCCAGCACTATGATACCATGTACTAGATCCTGCACTATGATACCATGTACTAGATCCTGCACTATGATACCATGCACTAGATCCAGCACTATGATACCATGTACTAGATCCAGCACTATGATACCATGTACTAGATCCAGCACTATGATACCATGTACTAGATCCTGCAATATGATATACTGTACTAGATCCAGCACTATGATACCCTATACTAGATCCAGCATTATGATATACTGTACTAGATCCAGCATTATGATATACTGTACTAGATCCAGCACTATGATACACTGTACTAGACCCTGTATTATGATACCCTATACTAGATCCAGCACTATGATACCATGTACTAGATCCTGCACTATGATACCATGTACTAGATCCTGCACTATGATATACTGTACTAGATCCAGCACTATGATACCATGTACTAGATCCAGCATTATGATACCATGTACTAGGTCCAGCACTATAATACCATGTACTAGATCCAGCACTATGATACCATGTACTAGATCCAGCACTATGATACCCTATACTAGATCCAGCACTATGATACCCTATACTAGATCCAGCACTATGATACCCTATACTAGATCCAGCACTATGATACCCTATACTAGATCCAGCACTATGATACACTGTACTAGACCCAGCACTATGATACCCTATACTAGATCCAGCACTATGATACCATGTACTGGTCTTGGTGTTGACACAATTTCTTGTTTACTTTTAATGAACTTTAAGTGTCATACAAAACATGTCCTCGTCCTCATCCTCATCTAATGGAAACATGTCCCCATCCTCCTCATCCTCCTCATCCTCTAATGGAGACATGTTCAAACACTCTAATAGAAACATGCGCGCATCCTTTAATGTTAACCGGTCCTCATACTTTAATGCATTGTGAAAGTGCAGGATTTCAAATCTGCCTTGTGCTGTCACAATATCTCTGGCAGTATTAGCATCTTCAGATGAGATTTTGCTACAGTAAAATATTAGTTCTACCCCGTGCGATTCTGACAATCCGTGCAATATAGTGCATAGTGTCTCCTGTGACAATATAATTGGATTATCTGAGTTGCGATCTGAGTTGCGATCCGAGTTGCTGTATCGGTTATCAAATGCATGAAAGACATCAAATTGGAATCCATCGACACGAAACATAACCTGCTTCAGACACAAGCTGCTCTTCAGTAATCGTAGTGAATCAGCAATGTCAGTCTCTTGCATATTGTTACTTTGAAATATCTGTAAACTCCTAGTATCACCGATATGAGACAATGCTTGGCTTCCTCCATGGATCTCACACTCTGTCATGTGTGATACACATATTGCCATATTCCCAGTGCGTGTTTCTAACGAAGATTGTTCACCACCTACTTGGTCACTAGTAGATGCCAGACATCCACACTCACTGTCTGCCTTACAGTGTACATTCCTCAGTGTAACCTTCCTGATATGAGGAGTGTCAGTGAGGAGATGTGTTATTTGTGTGTGGGTATCTAACAGATCCAGTACTTGTAGTTCAGGGTAACTATGGATATGGTTAAACATTCCACTTCCTCCATTGATCGTACACTCTGTCATGTGTGATACACATATTGCCATATTCCCAGTGTGTGTTTCTAATGAAGATTGTTCACCACCTACTTGGTCACTAGTTGATGTCACACATCCACACTCACTGTCTGCCTCACAGTCTACACCCTCCAATGTAACCTCCCTGATATGAGGAGTGTCAGTGAGGAGATGTGTTATCTGTGTGTGGGTAAGCTCTATATCTGACAGATCCAGTACTTGTAGTTCAGGGTAACTATGGATATGGTTAAACATTCCACTTCCTCCATAGAACCTACACGTTGTCATGTGTGATACACATATTGCCATATTCCCAGTGTGTATTTCTAACGAAGATTGTTCACCTCCTACTTGGTCACTAGTAGATGCCACACATCCACACTCACTGTCTGCCTTACAGTGTACATCAGCCAGTGTAACCGTCACACGAGTGTCTGTGAGGAGATGTGTTATCTGTGTGTGGGTAAGCTCTATACGTGACAGATCCAGTACTTGTAGTTCAGGGTAACTATGGATATGGTTAAACATTCCACTTCCTCCATTGATCCTACACTTTGTCATGTGTGATACACATATTGCCATATTCCCAGTGTGTGTTTCTAATGAAAATTGTTCACCACCTACTTGGTCACTAGTAGATGTCACACATCCACACTCACTGTCTGCCTTACAGTGTACATCCACCAGTATAATCTCCCTGATATGAGGAGTGTCAGTGAGAAGATGTGTTATCTGTGTGTGGGTAAGCTCTATATCTGACAGATACAGTACTTGTAGTTCAGGGTAACTATGGATATGGTTAAACATTCCACTTTCTCCATAGATCGTACACTCTGTCATGTGTGATACACATATTGCCATATTCCAAGTGCGTGTTTCTAACGAAGATTGTTCACCACCTACTTGGTCACTAGTAGATGCCAGACATCCACACTCACTGTCTGCCTTACAGTGTACATCCTCCAGTGTAACCTTCCTGATATGAGGAGTGTCAGTGAGGAGATGTGTTATCTGTGTGTGGGTAAGCTTGACACTACGAAGCAAAATGTCTCTAATGTAGTCCAAGCATATATAGTCCATGCATTTTAAATATCTCATCTTGGAGATGACTAGAAATCTTATCTTTATTGTAAAATCAGTGTGATTACAGCTCAGGCTTTCTACGGCACTGTTCAGTATCATATCTGATATTAATTTCTGAATACTGAACTCATATTGTGGTAACTCTCCAATCGGTAACTCTCCAATCTGCTTGTGTACTTTTGTCATGCATTGTGGATTCATTCCACCGAGAAACTGAAAAACCCTTGACAGCTGTAACATGGAAACGCAATCTGTGCATTTGTCCTTGATCTGTGTCAAACATTCTTCCGACATATGTGAAATATACAGAGCTGCATAAAACTCTTGGAAAGACTTGTGGTGAAATGTGATTGTTCTTTCACGATATCTCAGGGAGTTCCCCAGATTGGGTCTCTGTGACAGAATTCCCAATTTTGAACAGAGTTCCAATTCAAGGTCGTACTTTTTCAATTCCTGGTCGCAAAATATCAATTTTGCCTTGTTCGTGTCAGAAAATAGTGTATGAAATGATAGTCTTCCCACATTGAGCAATATGGCAGAATAGCTATTCAATTGTTCTGGCAAACAGCTGGGCAATTGATTCGATTTGACAGTTTGGCTGAGTAATAATGTTATTTCATCCTTCAATTTAACATCATCTTCATTTCTTATCCGGGCATGTTCGATAATCATCTCTATGACATCGCCATATAACTGACATATGGATGGTTTGAGAGATTTAGTCTCTAACCAATGGCACAGCAGTAGTTTCAGGACAAGAGGTGTCATAGAAAGGTCAATGAGGTTGTTGTTTTCAATTTCACTTATGAACTGCTGTCCAAGGGTCTCAACAGAATCAGAATATCGTGAGTGCATTAGAAACAACTCTACCAGTTTTGTACAATCTTTACTTTGTACACCAGTTATTTTGATTTCCCTGTGATTGCTAGCATATGCCTGTGGAATTTCAACCAACTTCCATGGACGAGTTGTATATAGACTATTAAATACTCGTGTACGATTTGTTCTCGGCAAGCCTTTTAGATCTCTCGGTTTATATTGTATGTTTGTAGGTGGGGACCACTCATCTAACCCATCCAAAACTACAAGACATTTGTACTGTGCTGAACCCAAAATATGATCGACTGAATCTTTGTCAATATTCAGCTGATTTATAATCATGTCTCCGATAACGGCTTCGTCAGATGTATGCCTGAGCGAGACAAAAAACAGGAAGTCAAACAATTTCATTGTATTTACATTCTCTTCATCAATATCCTCGCCACATTTCTCACCAGTAGTATCAGTGTCACAATCACTTTCATTTTTTTGTTTACCAGTGTGTGCCCTACACCAAACAGATAAAAGTCTTCTACAAAAAGTAGTCTTACCTACACCAGGATCGCCACTTAGGAATACAGTGCTAAGTAGACAGCCATTATCATAGAATATATCCCGAAATGTTTTTACCTCCTTTTTATCTTGTTTTGTGTTTTGTTTTGCTACTATTACCATTTTGTGCGGTACATACAATTCGTCAACATGGAATTGTTCTTCAGGCATCAATGGTGACAGTTCAGTCTTCACATAGTACTCTGAGTAATATCCAATCAGATTGTCTCTCTCACCTAAAACTGTAAAATGTATATGCAGTCAAGTCACATTCAGGGTTCATTCTAGGTCAGAATTTTTGGGAGAAGTGAGAAAGCGCGTGATCGCTTCCTTAAGTGGTGTTCTTTAATATACTTCTGCAAAATAGGGTTAAATTAAAATTCACAGTACAACCATTAAATACAACATTTGAATAGAAGGAATGCTTTATAATGGGCCAGTGTAACGGAGAAGTGGGGCCCCCAGAGGGCGAAGTCAGGGTCACTAGGGCGACAACTTCGCCCTCTAGAATGATCCCTATACATTGTTACAGTCTATTCTGAAACATATCAATACATAGATAGATAGATAGATAGATATATTTCGGCAAGGAATGCATACATGGACATCTAACACAACATGTACAGTATATAAAGAAAAATATCACATACATGAGAATATATATACCCTGGCATGTCCGCCTCCGTGGTCGAGTGGTTACGGTCGCTGACTTTGTATACCACTGTAACCTATCATCACTGATGGTCACGGGTTCGAGCCCCGCTCAGGCCGTGTCCATTTATATGAAAAAGTTGGCAGTTTCTTACGGAGGTTGGTGCACCCAAGTACTGGTTTCGATTTTTGTTAACACACATACATTAGTATTTATATTTTACCAAAAAACATCCTTTATTACGATATAGTGCAGTGCTGCTTTTAGTTGTATAGATATATAACTTTTCTCCGGTTCCAAATTGTTCCCTTCTATTTTTTCATTGTAATAAAAACCCCTCTAATCTGGAACCCCCTCTTTAGCAATAACTTGTGTATTTTCAACACAAAATCACCCATCTAATCCAGACATGCCAATTATGAAAGGTAACTCTTTGCCCATGCATTATAACTGAATGTAGCCATTTATCTAATTACTAGGGATGAATGCTGCTATACATGGGATGTATGCTGCTATACATGGGATGTATGCTGCTGTACATGTATATACATGGGATGTATGCTGCTGTACATGTATATACATGGGATGTATGCTGTTATACATGTATATACATGGGATGTATGCTGCTATACATGTATATACATGGGATGTATGCTACTGTACATGTATATACATGGGATGTATGCTGCTGTACATGTATATACATGGGATGTATGCTGCTATACATGTACATACATGGGATGTATGCTGCTGTACATGTATATACATGGGATGTATGCTGCTATACATGTATATACATGGGATGTATGCTGCTATACATGTATATACATGGGATGTATGCTGCTGTACATGTATATACATGGGATGTATGCTGCTGTACATGTATATACATGGGATGTATGCTGCTATACATGTATATACATGGGATGTATGCTGCTGTACATGTATATACATGGGATGTATGCTGCTGTACATGTATATACATGGGATGTATGCTGCTATACATGTATATACATGGGATGTATGCTGCTGTACATGTATATACATGGGATGTATGCTGCTGTACATGGGATGTATGCTGCTATACATGTATATACATGGGATGTATGCTGCTATACATGTATATACATGGGATGTATGCTGCTGTACATGTATATACATGGGATGTATGCTGCTATACATGTATATACATGGGATGTATGCTGCTATACATGTATATACATGGGATGTATGCTGCTATACATGTATATACATGGGATGTATGCTGCTGTACATGTATATACATGGGATGTATGCTGCTATACATGTATATACATGGGGTGTATGCTGCTGTACATGTATATACATGGGATGTATGCTGCTATACATGTATATACATGGGATGTATGCTGCTGTACATGTATATACATGGGATGTATGCTGCTATACATGTATATACATGGGGTGTATGCTGCTATACATGTATATACATGGGATGTATGCTGCTATACATGTATATACATGGGATGTATGCTACTATACATGTATATACATGGGATGTATGCTACTATACATGTATATACATGGGATGTATGCTGCTGTACATGTATATACATGGGGTGTATGCTGCTGTACATGTATGTACATGTATATACATGGGATGTATGCTGCTATACATGTATATACATGGGATGTATGCTACTATACATGTATATACATGGGATGTATGCTGCTGTACATGTATATACATGGGGTGTATGCTGCTGTACATGTATGTACATGTATATACATGGGATGTATGCTGCTATACATGTATATACATGGGATGTATGCTACTATACATGTATATACATGGGATGTATGCTGCTGTACATGTATATACATGGGATGTATGCTACTGTACATGTATATACATGGGATGTATGCTGCTGTACATGTATATACATGGGATGTATGCTGCTGTACATGTATATACATGGGATGTATGCTACTATACATGTATATACATGGGATGTATGCTGCTATACATGGGATGTATGCTACTATACATGTATATACATGGGATGTATGCTACTATACATGTATATACATGGGATGTATGCTGCTATACATGTATGTACATGGGATGTATGCTGCTGTACATGTATATACATGGGATGTATGCTGCTATACATGTATATACATGGGATGTATGCTGCTATACATGTATATACATGGGATGTATGCTGCTATACATGTATATACATGGGATGTATGCTGCTATACATGTATATACATGGGATGCATGCTGCTATACATGTATATACACAAGGACAACATGGAGCACAATGTACTATCTTGTCTTGTCTTTCAATTTGTACTGGTTGTTTCATACCTTTCAACTCTTTCTCTAGGTCTTCTGTATCTTCCTTCTTTTCAATGCATTCTAAGTACCGTACGAGTAATGTCTGTCCTGTACTCGTTAGGGCATCTTTGAATATTTTATAACTGGTTTCGTACCTCGATTGGATCTTCTTGAGTAGTTCTCGGTTTTTATCGGATGTAAGCTGTAGTTCCTAAATGATTTAAATTGGCGTTGATTAAGTTTTCAAATGGAAAAGTCCGACAGGGTTCCCTCTGTCTGAATGTTTGTCTGCGCCATTTCTTTCGCCAATTGAAAAACACTGGAGCCATTTAAAAAATCTTGCAGCCAACAAAGAGCCATATAGTTCACAAATAAATATTTGAAGCCATGAATTTGACAAAACATGTGGCGCCTTTGGCGACCGCCAGCGGGAACCCTGAACTGTCACTTACTGACAAAGATTAAGACGCTGAATAAAATTTGTATTATGACATTTGGAGACATTTGCAATTGATGCACTTTGCATTATGACATATGGAGACATTTGCAATTGACACACTTTGCATTATGACATATGGAGACATTTGCAATTGACACACTGCATTATGACATATGGAGACATTTGCAATTGACACACTTTGCATTATGACATATGGAGACATTTGCAATTGACACACTTTGCATTACAACATATGGAGACATTTGCAATTGATGCACTTTGCATTATGACATATGGAGACATTTGCAATTGACACACTGCATTATGACATATGGAGACATTTGCAATTGACACACTTTGCATTATGACATATGGAGACATTTGCAATTGACACACTTGGCATTATGACATATGGAGACATTTGCAATTGATGCACTTGGCATTATGACATATGGAGACATTTGCAATTGATGCACTTTGCATTATGACATATGGAGACATTTGCAATTGATGCACTTTGCATTATGACATATGGAGACATTTGCAATTGACACACTTTGCATTATGACATATGGAGACATTTACAATTGATGCACTTTGCATTATGACATATGGAGACATTTGCAATTGACACACTTTGCATTATGACATATGGAGACATTTGCAATTGACACACTGCATTATGACATATGGAGACATTTGCAATTGACACACTTTGCATTATGACATATGGAGACATTTGCAATTGACACACTTTGCATTACAACATATGGAGACATTTGCAATTGATGCACTTTGCATTATGACATATGGAGACATTTGCAATTGACACACTGCATTATGACATATGGAGACATTTGCAATTGACACACTTTGCATTATGACATATGGAGACATTTGCAATTGACACACTTGGCATTATGACATATGGAGACATTTGCAATTGATGCACTTGGCATTATGACATATGGAGACATTTGCAATTGATGCACTTTGCATTATGACATATGGAGACATTTGCAATTGATGCACTTTGCATTATGACATATGGAGACATTTGCAATTGACACACTTTGCATTATGACATATGGAGACATTTACAATTGATGCACTTTGCATTATGATGTATGGAGACATTTGCAATTGACACACTTTGCATTATGACATATGGAGACATTTGCAATTGACACACTTTGCATTATGACATATGGAGACATTTGCAATTGACACACTTTGCATTATGACATATGGAGACATTTACAATTGACACACTGCATTATGACATATGGAGACATTTGCAATTGATGCACACTTTGCATTATGACATATGGAGACATTTGCAATTGACACACTTTGCATTATGACATATGGAGACATTTGCAATTGATGTTGATTTACATTACGAGATAAGGAAATAGTAATTTCTTTAAACTACCCCCCCCCCACCACCTGCATGTCTTATTTTTTTATTTTATATTTCGGGTTTTACGCCTGCATCAGCACCATTTTGGGCTATATCGCCGGCGGGCAGTTTACCTAACAACGCCTTTCCTGGGCAGGCTCCAGCGGTTAACCAGTACTTGGGTGCACCAACCTCCGTAAGAAACTGCCAACTTTTTCATATAAATGAGACACGGCCTGAGCGGGGCTCGAACCCGTGACCATCAGTGATGATAGGTTACAGTGGTATACAAGTCAGCGACCTTAACCACTCGACCACGGAGGCGGACCCCTGCATGTCTTAAACCTCTCCCTCATATACCTTACACTTCTCCCTCATATACCTAAAACTTCTCCCTCATATACCTAAAACTTCTCCCTCACATACTTTTCAAGCTTATCCATCGAATACGTTAAATGTCTCCTTCATTTACATTAAGCGTCTCCTTCACATACATTAAACTTCTTCCTCATTTATTTTTGTATACCTAAACTTCTCCCTTGCATCTCCCTTGTGTACCATTAACTCCTCTGTTGCATACCTAAATCTTAGCCCGCATATACATGTACCTTAAACTTTTCCTTTGAACACCTTAAAATTCCTACTCATATAAATTAAACGTCTCCCTCATTTATTTTAACATTCTACCTCATATACATTTAATTTCTCACTTGTATAACTTAAAATTCTCCCGCAATAGACCCTATTCTCCCATGTATACATTAAACTTCTCCCTCTCATTTACCTTAAACATCTACCTAAAATACCTTAATATTCTGCCTTGTACACCTTAAACTTCTCCCATGTACACTAGTGGTGTCATTGATGGGGGGAAATGTATCGATATATTGACAACAGACTCTGCCATGTAATTGGTTATGTTATATTTCGGGTTTTACGCCTGCATCAGCACCATTTTGGGCTATATCGCCGGCGGGCAGTTTACCTAACAACACCTTTCCTGGGCAGGCTCCAGCGGTTAACCAGTACTTGGGTGCACCAACCTCCGTAAGAAGCTGCCAACTTTATCATATAAATGAGACACGGCCTGAATGGGGCTCGAACCCGTGACCATCAGTGATGATAGTTTACAGTGGTATACAAGTCAGCGACCGTAACCGCTCGACCACGGAGGCGGACGCCATGTAATTGGATAATTACAGTAGGTGCTAAGGTAGGTAGTGTTTAATTATTATATCAAAACTGTTTAAGACAAGAAAATTCCTTAGAAATATTACACACACTTTGCAACAACATCCACCCCCATGTATCTTAAATTTTTAATTAACAGTGCAGAGTTAAACGATCTCCTTATTTTGAAAGTCAAACTGTAGCCCTGTACACAACATGAATGTAAAGATGTATTACGATATTAAGCATTGGTTCTGGGTCCATGTTATAGTTTATACAAATTTATTTTAGCTCGATTGCGAAACGAGTACTGTACACTTACCCTGATATCTCTACACAATATAAATGTAGGATATCGAGGATATGGGTCTGTGTAATGAACACTACCACACACTTACTTGATATCTCTACATGCAAACAGTTCATTTTGATATAGGATATCAGGGATCCGGGTCTGTGTAATGAACACTACCACACACCTACTTGATATCTCTACATGCAAACAGTTCATTTTGATATAGGATATCGAGGATATGGGTCTGTGTAATGAACACTACCACACACTTACTTGATATCTCTACATGCAAACAGTTCATTTTGATATAGGATATCAAGGATATGGGTCTGTGTAATGAACACTACCACACACTTACTTGATATCTCTACATGCAAATAGTTAATTTTGATATAGGATATCGGGGATCCGGGTCTGTGTAATGAACAGTACCGCACACTTACTTGATATCTCTACATGCAAACAGTACATTTTGATATAGGATATCGGGGATCCGGGTCTGTGTAATAAACAGTACCGCACACTTACTTGATATCTCTACATGCAAACAGTACATTTTGATATCGGATATAGGATATCGGGATTGGTACCGTGTCCATGAAATCATTGAGTCTGTAACATTTACCATGATGTCCTGATACTGTTTAAACATTAATGTCTCCTTTCCGCATAGGTAATCGAGGACTGGATCAGGCTTCATGTAAGTAACGAGTACGTCATACCCTCTCCTCAACACTGTCTTACGGTGCTCAATGTTCCCGCTACATTCACTTCCTAAATAGAAAGAAAACACGTTAGTACGTCATACCCTCTCCTCAACACTGTCTTATGGTGCTCAATGTTCCCACTACATTCACTTCCTAAATAGAAAGAAAACACGTTAGTACGTCATACCCTCTCCTCAACACTGTCTTACAGTGCTCAATGTTCCCACTACATTCACTTCCTAAATAGAAAGAAAACACGTTAGTATGTCATACCCTCTCCTCAACACTGTCTTACAGTGCGCAATGTTCCCCCTACATTCACTTCCTAAATAGAAAGAAAACACGTTAGTACGTCATACCCTCTCCTCAACACTGTCTAACGGTGCTCAATGTTCCCGCTACATTCACTTCCTAAATAGAAAGAAAACACGTTAGTACGTCATACCCTCTCACCAACACTGTCTTACGGTGCTCAATGTTCCCCCTACATTCACTTCCTAAATAGTAAGAAAACACGTTAGTACGTCATACCCTCTCCTCAACACTGTCTTACGGTGCTCAATGTTCCCACTACATTCACTTCCTAAATAGAAAGAAAACACGTTAGTACGTCATACCCTCTCCTCAACACTGTCTTACGGTGCTCAATGTTCCCCCTACATTCACTTCCTAAATAGTAAGAAAACACGTTAGTACGTCATACCCTCTCCTCAACACTGTCTTACGGTGCTCAATGTTCCTGCTACATTCACTTCCTAAATAGTAAGAAAACACGTTAGTACGTCATACCCTCTCCTCAACACTGTCTTACGGTGCTCAATGTTCCCGCTACATTCACTTCCTAAATAGAAAGAAAACACGTTAGTACCTCATACCCTCTCCTCAACACTGTCTTACGGTGCTCAATGTTCCCACTACATTCACTTCCTAAATAGAAAGAAAACACGTTAGTACCTCACCTTCTCCAACAACCTAACCATCTCACATAGTTTACACAGTCTGAGGATCGAACCCGGGTTGCATTTGTCAGAAGCGAGCCGTCTGTTATTTGAATGACAGCAGATTGTGTCATGTGTACACAGTTTATTGAGACAGTCAAGGAAAACATGTTGCCAAACAACAGAAACATGGACGAAAACTTTAGTTTTTCATATTATTTAAAACATGCACATGAGTAAAGCAACATTACATTGCAAAAAAAATGCATTGTGTATAGTCATTATCCAGTGGTGTATTTGGTCACTATAAAACTTGTCAGCAATTTTTCGCTAAATGAAGCGACGTCGTTATTATTTAGACGTCACGACCGTTGTATTCTTTATTGTTTTAATTCCTGATGAAGGCGCAAGCCGAAACGTTGAATTATAATGTAATTATATAGCAGACACCTGATGAAGGCGCAAGCCGAAACGTTGAATTATAATGTAATTATATAGCAGACACCTGATGAAGGTGCAAGCCGAAACGTTGAATTATAATGTAATTATATAGAAGACACCTGATGAAGGCGCAAGCCGAAACGTTGAATTATAATGTAATTATATAGAAGACACCTGATGAAGGCGCAAGCCGAAACGTTGAATTATAATGTAATTATATAGCAGACACCTGAT
Organism: Archivesica marissinica; assembly: GCA_014843695.1. Lineage (NCBI taxonomy): Eukaryota > Metazoa > Mollusca > Bivalvia > Venerida > Vesicomyidae > Archivesica > Archivesica marissinica. The sequence continues at coordinate 7,937,973 of CM026400.1, forward strand.
GAAGGCGCAAGCCGAAACGTTGAATTATAATGTAATTATATAGAAGACACCTGATGAAGGCGCAAGCCGAAACGTTGAATTATAATGTAATTATATAGAAGACACCTGATGAAGGTGCAAGCCGAAACGTTGAACTATAATGTAATTATATAGCAGACACCTGATGAAGGCGCAAGCCGAAACATTGAATTATAATGTAATTATATAGAAGACACCTGATGAGGCGCAAGCCGAAACGTTGAATTATAATGTAATTATATAGAAGACACCTGATGAAGGCGCAAGCCGAAACGTTGAATTATAATGTAATTATATAGAAGACACCTGATGAAGGCGCAAGCCGAAACGTTGAATTATAATGTAATTATATAGCAGACACCTGATGAAGGCGCAAGCCGAAACGTTGAATTATAATGTAATTATATAGCAGACACCTGATGAAGGCGCAAGCCGAAACGTTGAATTATAATGTAATTATATAGCAGACACCTGATGAAGGCGCAAGCCGAAACGTTGAATTATAATGTAATTATATAGCAGACACCTGATGAAGGCGCAAGCCGAAACGTTGAACTATAATGTAATTATATAGCAGACACCTGATGAAGGCGCAAGCCGAAACGTTGAACTATAATGTAATTATATAGCAGACACCTGATGAAGGCGCAAGCCGAAACGTTGAACTATAATGTAATTATATAGCAGACACCTGATGAAGGCGCAAGCCGAAACGTTGAATTATAATGTAATTATATAGCAGACACCTGATGAAGGCGCAAGCCGAAACGTTGAATTATAATGTAATTATATAGCAGACACCTGATGAAGGCGCAAGCCGAAACGTTGAACTATAATGTAATTATATAGCAGACACCTGATGAAGGCGCAAGCCGAAACGTTGAATTATAATGTAATTATATAGCAGACACCTGATGAAGGCGCAAGCCGAAACGTTGAATTATAATGTAATTATATAGCAGACACCTGATGAAGGCGCAAGCCGAAACGTTGAATTATAATGTAATTATATAGCAGACACCTGATGAAGGCGCAAGCCGAAACGTTGAATTATAATGTAATTATATAGCAGACACCTGATGAAGGCGCAAGCCGAAACGTTGAACTATAATGTAATTATATAGAAGACACCTGATGAAGGCGCAAGCCGAAACGTTGAACTATGATGTAATTATATAGAAGACACCTGATGAAGGCGCAAGCCGAAACGTTGAATTATAATGTAATTATATAGCAGACACCTGATGAAGGCGCAAGCCGAAACGTTGAATTATAATGTAATTATATAGCAGACACCTGATGAAGGCGCAAGCCGAAACGTTGAACTATAATGTAATTATATAGAAGACACCTGATGAAGGCGCAAGCCGAAACGTTGAACTATGATGTAATTATATAGAAGACACCTGATGAAGGCGCAAGCCGAAACGTTGAATTATAATGTAATTATATAGCAGACACCTGATGAAGGCGCAAGCCGAAACGTTGAATTATAATGTAATTATATAGCAGACACCTGATGAAGGCGCAAGCCGAAACGTTGAACTATAATGTAATTATATAGAAGACACCTGATGAAGGCGCAAGCCGAAACGTTGAACTATGATGTAATTATATAGAAGACACCTGATGAAGACGCAAGCCGAAACGTTGAATATGCGAACGTTGAATTATAATGTAATTATATAGCAGACACCTGATGAAGGCGCAAGCCGAAACGTTGAATTATAATGTAATTATATAGCAGACACCTGATGAAGGCGCAAGCCGAAACGTTGAATTATAATGTAATTATATAGCAGACACCTGATGAAGGCGCAAGCCGAAACGTTGAATTATAATGTAATTATATAGCAGACACCTGATGAAGGCGCAAGCCGAAACGTTGAATTATAATGTAATTATATAGAAGACACCTGATGAAGGCGCAAGCCGAAACGTTGAATTATAATGTAATTATATAGCAGACACCTGATGAAGGCGCAAGCCGAAACGTTGAATTATAATGTAATTATATAGCAGACACCTGATGAAGGCGCAAGCCGAAACGTTGAATTATAATGTAATTATATAGCAGACACCTGATGAAGGCGCAAGCCGAAACGTTGAACTATAATGTAATTATATAGCAGACACCTGATGAAGGCGCAAGCCGAAACGTTGAAATATAATGTAATTATATAGCAGACACCTGATGAAGGCGCAAGCCGAAACATTGAATTATAATGTAATTATATAGAAGACACCTGATGAAGGTGCAAGCCGAAACGTTGAATTATAATGTAATTATATAGAAGACAACTGATGAAGGTGCAAGCCGAAACGTTGAATTATAATGTAATTATATAGAAGACAACTGATGAAGGTGCAAGCCGAAACGTTGAATTATAATGTAATTATATAGAAGACACCTGATGAAGGCAGGCGCAAGCCGAAACAATGAATTATAATGTAATTATATAGCAGACATTTGTTGTGTTTGATTTTGTCCACATTATATTGAAATAACAATCACTCAAAATATCATTACCTTCACTACTCGCTTCTACATTATTTGGTCCAGAACTCTCTGCCATACTGTCCATCTCACTGGATGTGCCAACATCAGTCTGCGGCACAACTGTTGCCGGCGCAGACGACTCCACCTTGGCCAGTTCCATAGGCGACGTTGGTCACTTGCTCTTAGTCTCCATGTTTATCTAGTAACTAAAATGTGCAGTTTTTTCTTTTTAAATAGTTAATTTAGGCTCGAATTCCAACAGAATCTACCACTAAAAAACAACACTTGGTCACAGAGGGTTTCGAACCTGGACCTCTTAGATAGAAATCACACGATCTCCATCAGGCTACCAGACCTACCACGCTACATACTGTAATACAATCGGTGACACAACAGGTGAACTGCAACCGTTGCTTCAGTCAGTTCCATTTATTTTCGTGCTCGGCCCATTTGTATCAAGTGCACACAATAGTACATATAGAAAAATCAGAGTGCCATATTTAGATCTGACATAACTGTTGCCGGCGCAGTCGTGACCACACCAGACGATCTGACACAACTGTTGCCGGCGCAGTCGCGACCACACCAGACGATCTGACACTACTGTTGCCGGCGCAGACGCGACCACACCAGACGATCTGACAACTTGATTTATCAATTTAAACTATTACCGGTAATGATTCTTAAATTTAGTACTTTGCCAGGTCAGCAAACACTTCCTATAAATAACTGTAAAAATCTCGTATACATGTACATAGTTTTCATGTGAGGTCATCATTCCTACTGTGGCTGCCATTCAGTTTTGGCATAGTTGACTGGATTTTATATAATACTGCTGCGATTACGGCATGTATCCGGATGTCGGGAGAGATTAGCGTAATTTCCAGGCTGTCAAATGACGAAACGTATTACCACTAATTAGCAATTATATCCTCAAGAAATAAGGCGAAATGGATGTCGGCCTGATGTCTATTGTATATATACAGTGACCAGCACTAAAGTACCATCATCCAACTCCCCTTGCCTTCCCCCATGTATATATACAGTGACCAGCACTCTATGTACCATCATCCAACTCCCCTTGCCTCCCCCATGTATATATACAGTGACCAGCACTCTATGTACCATCATCCAACTCCCCTTGCCTTCCCCCTTGTATACATACAGTGACCTGCACTAAGTACCATCATCCAACTCCCCTTGCCTTCCCCCTTGTATACATACAGTGACCTGCACTAAGTACCATCATCCAACTCCCCTTGCCTTCCCCCATGTATATATACAGTGACCAGCACTCTATGTACCATCATCCAACTCCCATTGCTTTCCCTCTTGTATATATACAGTGACCAGCACTATGTACCACCATCCAACTCCCCTTGCCTTCCCCCTTGTATATATACAGTGACCAGCACTATGTACCATCATCCAACTCCCCTTGCCTTCCTCCTTGTATATATACAGTGACCAGCACTATGTACCATCATCCAACTCCCCTTGTATACATACAGTGACCTGCACTAAGTACCATCATCCAACTCCCCTTGCCTTCCCCCTTGTATATATACAGTGACCAGCACTCTATGTACCATCATCCAACTCCCCTTGCCTTCCCCCCTTGTATATATACAGTGACCAGCACTATGTACCATCATCCAACTCCCCTTGCCTTCCCCCTTGTATACATACAGTGACCTGCACTAAGTACCATCATCCAACTTCCCTCTTGTATATATAGAGTGACAAGCACTATGTACCACCATCCAACTCCCTTGCCTTCCCTCTTGTATATATACAGTGACAAGCACTATGTACCATCATCCAACTCCCCTTGCCTTCCCTCTTGTATATATACAGTGACAAGCACTATGTACCATCATCCAACTCCCCTTGCCTTCCCTCTTGTATGTATACAGTGACCAGACCTGAGCTAATAAAAGTTATATTTCACTGTACTTAAAGCGACACTACATTGTAAAAAGAATATAAAATGCATTTTTCACATATAAATGTATTGCTACTACAAATTCTTCCGAACACATTCGAACACTAACATTGAATCAATAAACAGTGTTTTTGTGGTCTGAAAGCTTTCCAAATTAAAAGTAGGATGTCATATAACGGTCATCCATGCTCCTGAATTGACGTTTATTTGTCATTGGAGTCAATACTAAATGCGATTTAATGACGTTTAGAGATAATTTAACTAAGATTAGTCTACAAATAAATATACAGATGTATAGGCACAAATGTGAGATAGGTAGTGAATGGCAATTGGGTTCATTAAGAGACACAGTCTGACGTGGAAGATAGAGACCCTGTCTGGAACGAAAATGATTCATTCTGGGAAACGGTGCTACCAAGCATAAATGCCACACGCTCAGACTACACTGCACACCAGACGTAAATTATCCTGTGAAATAGTAGCTGCTATTAGGTACCCAATAGGTAAGTTCCCTGATCCTGCAATTACTACTTTAGATATAACGGCAAATCTGTTCCATACATCGTGTTATTCATGATACACGAGTTGTATTATGCTTGGATGTCGACCATATTTACATTATATTGTTATGTCAACAAACCGCGTATACGGCGTTTGTTTATTAGTTGAAATGCTCAGTTTTTGAGGCAAATATTTAGCAAAAAGGAAAACCATATCCCGGCGTGAGGAGTTTTCACCCAGAACAGGTTTTTGTCTAACCGTTATGTACTACATTGTCGGTAACCAGTAACACCGGGATATAATAGGAAAATACATTCTGTAGAAATTTGTGTTTTCACTGATGTAGTGTCACTTTAAATAAAAATGTACTCAAATAAAATACAAATATTTCACCATCCAGGTAAATATCGGCAACAATCTTACGCGGGGTTCTACTGTGTAGCGTATTCTTCCACCACGGACCACGGGCGATATTCTTGATAGTTTAATAATTTTGTGTCCGTGGAGTAGATTCGTGAGTAATGCATATCTCCCCACGCGGGAAAAAAACTTATCCAGTGTTTTTGCATTGCGAGATCAATACCCCCCCCCCCCACAGGCACTTTTTATTTCATCGAGATCGGTCAAATAACACCAGAATGGCACATTGTTTCATCGTGAACAGCAGGAAATGATATGTTGTCGTTTTGGCTGGGCGTTCGGTTTTTTATTTGGCGGTATGTTTTCTCGTCGTTTTACCCAGTGTAATACTCATAACATCTAAAAATCACTACTACTTCGTTAAATGGAATCTTTCTCTCACGAATCATGCTGTTTGCAGCCTCGGCGTGCAGATCCAACAGAGCAATACAGGAAACAAATACAAAACAAAAGTAAAATTCAATAATTGTTCCATTTTGGATAAGATCCGCGGTGAATATACAGCGGAATTTCATTGGCTGCTGTTTATATATTTATTTACATGTTTCATTTTTGACCAATGAGAAAACAGCACTCATTCACATCGGATATTGTCAAAAACCGAACGCCCAGCCAAAACGACAAAATTTCATTTCCTGCTGTTCACGATGAAACAATGTGCCATTCTGGTGTTATTTGACCGATCTCGATGAAATAAAAAGTATTTGTTGATAGAATAAGGTCTTCCGGTCGGGACCACAAGGGCATATCAGTGATCTGGTCGTTTTTACCTAGTTTCTCGTCGATGTTTTTGCATGCATGTTTCAATTTCGTTGGTTGCCTTTATTATATATTACTTACTATATGACCATAGGCCAAAAAAAATATTTTTTGTGCCTGGTGGCTGTAAATATTTTTTGTGCCTGGTGCCTGTGGCCCCCCCCCCCCTGTGGCAAAAATCCGTGCGATACTGTACGTGTCTGATCCAGTTCAACAACCCGGAAGTAAACACAAACTGTTTCTTGGAATAAGACAATATGAGCCATTGTTTTTATTATTTTGGCAGTTGAAAGCTACTCTAGGAGAGATTATTTTTAATTTAGAATATAACAAGCTGCCGGAGACAACATACCATAGGTCATAGGATTTATATTTATACCTTTCCGACAATAAGCAGATTGTTAACACAGCAGCAGATCTGTCGGCCATTTTCAATATGTAGACTGGTTTACGCGGGTATCACAGAGCGAGTTCAGTTGACTTACTAGAGTAATCTCTAGGGTTGTTGGGTGTTTCGTCAAACTACAAATTCGTCAAACTTACTATTGTGTATAAAACAGGTAGTCGTTTCGTCAACCTTATTTATATAGTAGTTTATTGTTATGGTTGCGGAGGTGTTTTATCACCTCTGCGTTCCCAAACAAACTACAAATGTACTACATAAATAGTAGACGAAACACAAACAAGGCAATTATGCCTATTATTGAAAAATCTATTATGATATTAGAAGTCATCTAGGTTCCTGACTGATTGATTATCAGCCTGATGAGAAGCCGTCAGTTAAATTATGGGATAGAAATAAAGCGAATGAATTTATTAATAAACTAGATCGTCATAAAATACAAACTTTACAGGATACGCTAGAAAATTTTAGTGTGGATACAAATTTTAACCAACAGAACGTAAATGCAATCGTTAACGATATGTCGTCACTATTTATAAACACGTCTACTGAAGCCTTTGGTTATACCAAAATAAACAAAGTACAGGAGACCAACAGCTCCAAAACATCCCCGTGGTTTGGTCCAAAGTGTAAAAAGGCAAGAAAAAATTTCCACTCCGCAAAATATCTCTATAAACTAAGAAAGAATAACGAAACAAAAGAAAGCCTAAAACGAACTGCTACTATTTATAAAAATACTATGAAACAGTTTTACAATACACATAAGCATTCAAATATAAGGAAATTAAGAGATGTTAAAAGTAAAGACACGAGAAAATACTGGAAAATATTAAATGGAAGAGCTATAAATAAAACTGAAGCTGATTTAACAGATCTTTATAATTTCTTTAAAAATGTAAACTTTACCGATAATAATAATAGCGATAGCAATGATAACAATGATGATGATGATGATGATGATGATGATGACGACGATGACGACGATGACGTTAATTGAGTAAAACAGAGTCTTTATTATTATTATTATTATTAAATATTTGCTTCGAAATCGAGATTCATACAGTCTACATCCGCTATGTCAAATTCCGTGGGACCGAGCAAAATACTTCGACATAACCGACGTTTGACTTAACGAAATTCTATATAAACGGAGCCAGTTATATGTAAAATAGTGTCTGAAACGGGACTTTGATCCGACTTCGAGATAACCGGATAATTCGACATAACCGACTTTGACATAACGGATGTAGACTGTATATCATAATACAAAATGTATATTAACTAAGATAATTATGAGTTGTGCTTACTTCTTAACGCCCAGTTTTCATTCTGCACAACCCCTTCCAGTAAGAGTTTGGTATGATTAAGACACACCTCGCCCACTTCATAAGGACTTATCGCTCCCAGTCCGGATTGCAGCAGTTCCTCCGCACGGCTTTTAGCGTTCTCCTTGCTGTGTAGCTGTTGCAGTAACTGTCCCGTGAGGATAGTTCCTGCATGTCCTCGTACTTGCGCTGTGCTTGTCGAATCTCTGCCACGAAGTCACCATACCGTACCTGTGTTTCACACGAGCATACATACGCAATAATGATCAAACACTGTGACGTTAATTTAATCATTTCGTCATTTTCATGTTAATGCAAATAGTTTTTAGGTGTTATATTATATATTTATAAATTGAAATCGGATTTCCTCACATCCGTTTTGTTTCAGTATCGCGAATAGATGTTTCAATCTCTATAGTTATAATAGTCTGATTTTGCGAATATCAAATCTAAATATTTATATGAATATAAACCTGAATTCTGAAATTAAGAATATGACAAAGTGCTTACAAATTGGTGTTCTAATTTAATGTTGTCAATATCACACACAGATTAATTTATTTATCAGAAAACAGTCATATATATATATATATACTTATATATGTATAGTGTAGTGTTATGATCCAGCATATCATGGTGAAAACAGTGTACACATAACGAGATAGTTGACGACGTGTGGATCCAGGGGTGCATCTGTGCACCCCCCCCCCCAATCTGTGACACCACCTTGGAGCGGTTATTATATTAACATTTCCCTCGCTCGTTAACTACAATATAAAAACAACATTTTACATTTGTACGGTATACGGTTTATTAAAATCTAGCCCAGGAATATGTGGTCATTTGTGTGGGAGGAAACCTGAGTACCCGGAGAAAACCCACATGTCCGATCTGGCGACCACCGTACCACCTCACATACTTCCCGGTCCGAGGATCGAACCCGGGTTGCATTTGTGAGAAGCGAGCCCGCTAACCACTGCGCTAATCGAACAGCCATACATATGTTTCGCTGTTATTTCTCACAAACATAACACCCTGATATATGCAACAGAATGCACCTAACGCATTGTACACCAAAACATTTACTGTGGGTACATGCCCCCAGACCCCCCTAAAGCCAATTCCTAGACCCGTCCCATGTTGATGACTGTACCCGATAACAGGCTGTACATGTTTTATACAATGTACTATGATATAAAGAGAGATAACCGAGTACAATGGGGTCATTATATGTTGCACAGTATTCCACTATCTATGTTTATTTTATTGCATAGATTACTTCAGTTTGATATAATAGTATATATGTGTGAATACAATACGAAGAAAAGAAAACGGGTTGATCCACAGGTTTTAGCAATATCAGATTACGATGCCTCCCAAGAATGTGGATATCCCGATTATGTGATTGGATATCCCATATATATGATTGGATCATCCTAATTATGTAATTGGATATCCCAAATGTGTGATTCGATATCCCAAATGTATGGTTGGATATGTCAAATGTGTGATTGGATATCCCAAATATGTGATTGGATATCCCAAATATGTGATTGGATATCCCAAATGTGTGATTGGATATCCCAAATATGTGATTGGATATCCCAAATGTGTGATTGGATATCCCAAATATGTGATCAGTGGTACTAAATTAACACACATGTATAGAGCTAGGCAAAGAAATACTACACATTTGCTTTCATGTTGTAAATATTGACGGTAAGTTAAGATGCACTATATTGGCGAGGTTTAGATTTGGCGGAATCGTTACTGACCGCCAATATAGCCAAAATAAAACCTCCGCCAGTATATCTACTTATACAGTAGTAGAACTAATATAAGAACCTGTTTCGCAATCGAGCTAAGATAAAATTGTGCCGAGACAAAACATCATCCATATCTTTCATTCATATTATCTATTGTGAAATATTTTGATGTCATATGAACATGGGTTATAGACTAGCGTATCAATTCGACTATTTTGAAAGACTGATCTGTAGTCCAGTGGTAACACGCTGGACTGGTAATCCAGGTATCGCAGGTTCGATCCCCGTCTGACCCTAATAAAATTAACAGTCTTTCAGATGGGACTTTAAACCGATATCTGGTGTCGGTGCTTTACACCGTGCACGTAAAAGAACCAGAGGAGGCTCTGGAATGGGTCGCTGTCTGTATCGTTGCACTATCCACCAACAATCTAAAATGACTAATCTCTTCAGGTGGCGTCGCTCATATGGGCAACCGGTAGCGACGATAAATAAACGTATAACACACACCACTGCTTTGTGTGGTTTAAAGTCGCACCAACAGCTCAGGTGATATGGCGACTCTCCAGTTATTATCGATGGCGTAAGATCACGGGTGCCCATCATAGTAGTATTTCACGCATGGATAGACAGGGACGGCCACCCGGGAAGAACCACCGGCCTCCAGTTGATTAGCTTGCTCACATGAAAGAAATCGGCACATCCATTGTGATTCGAATATACTGGGGTGAGAGACAATTGAGTTGACGTCAATGGCCACACGGTCCCGGGGGTCGGCACAATGACACACTGACACTCTTACAAATATAAACCATAACAACTTCTACACCTTTCATTCACTGTATACATTGTGAACTATGTTGCTGTCATGTGAAACTGGGTTATAAACTAGCACTGTTCAGTTAGATATTACCTTAATTTTGATTATAAATGTAAAGTAAAGTGTTTGTTTATTATAGTATCACCCCTATTTAAAGGGCTAGTCATTTCTGACTTATGAGACACCTCTTTTTGTGAGCATCAGTACTTCCCGAATAATATGCCTGTATGTCTGGCGCCAGACTGGTGGGCAATCGTTAACCATACTATATTTACTTAAAATAGTGGTTCAAATAAAGGTCAACACAAACCTAATGTGGGGCCTACGTGGCCGAGTGGTTAAGGTACTTGACTTCCAAGTCTGCAGAGTGGACATATACCATCTACTGCGCAGCATTTAAATGTTACTTTTTTTTACGTTTATTTATCGTCGCTACCGGTTGCCCATATGAGCGACGCCTCATGAAGAGATTAGTCATTTTAGATTTTTGGAGGATAGTGCAATGATACAGAGAGAGACCCATTCCAGAGTATCCTCTGGTTCTTTTACGTGCACGGCGTAAAGCACCGACACGAGACCTCGGTTTAACGTCCCATCTGAAAGACTGTTAATTTTATTAGGGTCAGACGGGGGATCGAACCTGCGATCCCTGGATTACCAGTCTAGCCCCCAGGGAGTACCAGTCCAGCGTGTTACCACTGGACTATATATCCGTCTGTAAAGTTTTACTTTATTAGTTTGGAGAATATATGTCACATTGAGAAGGCGGGCCTTTAATGGCGTCTGTTGCATTTGATTCTACTGTATTCCTAGCCTCGGAACAGGCGTCGATATATTTTGCCTGGTCAGTCAAATAAATATATTTTAACACCGATACTATTAATTGGGCCGTATTGAGCTTCTGATAATATCAACGGTTGGGGAAACTCGGCGGTTTGTCTGTGTAATTATCGACTAGCATTAATCCTATTAATAGGCCTATTAGCACGTGACTTAATTAATGACGTAATTGAATCGAAATCGAGGCACTGCAATGTTGATAACACTTTATAAGTGGCCGCCATTGTTTACGGGTCAACGGAACGATACATAGTTTTAAAACGTACAATGTGCGTCTGATTTGACATATTTACTCAATATTTAAGTTGTCCTTACTTCAATTACGCCGAATCGACCCATTACCACCTAAACGTAATACTATTAGTTAAAATCCGCCATCTCGTCGATATAACACAGAAACGGGAAATTATATGTTTGCAATGTAAATGAGGCTACGGGAGCATCCGTGTATATTCGGAAATGATCGTGTATAATCGTGCACTGTTCGGCGATTTCCGATAGAATTCCGTTTCTTGTTTAACGATAGTATCTTGTAGAGAAGAGTTGTCGTTCTTCAAATATACACCCTGATATATTATGATGTAAGTAGATGGCGCTACGATCGGAAATCAAGTTTCCCCAGGCTGTCATTTTGCCAGAAGTTAAAAATCGACAGACTGGAACCCAGGCTACTGTATTCCATACTGGGTGAGATGTATGATACGTTACAGTACAGTAAGTTAGTGTTGAGGGATGTTCATCACCCCCCCCCCCACCCACAAGCCGCATGGACCAATATGTTTATATCACAGATCTAGTGACAGTCAAAGTTGTTTTAAGAGACCATAACAAAGGAAGGACAAAAAGTGGTGTCTAAGCAGACTAATTATATCCTTAACAATGCAAACAGGAACTGAAAAAGTGGTACATTAATCCAAGTGGTCTCTTAATAGAGCAACATTGACTGTATAAATTTCCATTTTGTTTTTGTGTACGCTGAGACTGATGTGATCGATGGTACCTCATACTGGTTCAACATAGTCTGTGTATGGTTGAAGAAGTTAGACACCTGCCCCTCATCGCTGTAGGTTCGAATCCCATTGAGAATGTGGAATTCTGTCATGTGACGAAGCTATCCAGCTGACTTTGTGAAGAGCGGTGGTTTTACCCGCGTGCCCTTCAAGGTTTAGCTGAAATACGCTGAAATACTACTAGGAGGTTCTCCCATGGTCTTCCTTCACCAATAATATTGGATAGTTGCCACATACCCCAGACGGGACTTTAAACCGAGGTCTCGTGTCCGTGCTTTACTAATCTCTTCAGGAGGCGTCGCTCGTATGGGCAACCGGTAGCGATGATAAATAAACGTAAACACCATGGTCGATGTTCTGTGGTCAAATAACTTGCCTACCACCTCTGTATGTTCGAATCCCGATCAAGGTGTCAACTTATGTCATGTGAGGAAGCTATTCAGTTTGCATGCAGAAAATCGGTGGTTCTACCTGGGTGCTCTGTCCGTGCCTGAAATACTGCTCGTTCTCGAGACCTCATTCCTGGTGGAATACATTGCCATGAGGGAGATAGAAGAGGCAATGTTGGCTTTAAGTGCCTTGCCTAACCTTCGTAACAACTACAGCTAGGTTCGAACTTCGGGCCATTCGCACCTGAAGCGAACGCGCTACCATTGCGTTATCACGACTTTCTCCGTTGATATGACATATTATTTAGATACCATATAACGCGCTACCATTGCGTTATCACGGCTTTCTCCGTTGATATGACATATTATTTAGATACCATATAACGCGCTACCATTGCGCTATCACGGCTTTCTCCGTTGATATGACATATTATTTAGATACCATATAACGCGCTACCATTGCGCTATCACGACTTTCTCCGTTGATATGACATATTATTTAGATACCATATAACTACTCGAATATATGCATGAGGTCGCTTTGAGGCTTTGTCTTGTTCAGATATTATAGTGACTTATTGACCTGGAGTATCTGGAGTTTAGATAGCACCTTATCTATGACATTGACCTGGAGTATCTGGAGTTTAGATAGCACCTTATCTATGACATTGACCTGGAGTATCTGGAGTTTAGATAGCACCTTATCTATGACATTGACCTGGAGTATCTGGAGTTTAGAAAGCACCTTATCTATGACATTGACCTGGTTGACCTGGCATTTGACAGAGCACATACCGAAGGAAATATACATATCATATGTTCCGATGTAAAATTCAATTACAGACGGATATGTAGTCCAGTGGTAACACGCTGAACTGGTAATCCAGGGATCGCAGGTCTGACCCTAATATAAATTTCAGATGGGACGTTAAACCGAGGTCTCGTGTCGGTGCTTTACACCGTGCATGTAAAAGAACCAGAGGAGACTCTGGAATGGGTCTCTCTCTCTCTGTATCATTGCACTATCCTCCAAAAATCTAAAATGAATAATATCTTCAGGAGGCGTCGCTCATATGGGCAACCGGTAACGACGATAAATAAACGTAAAACACCAAAATTTAATTATTTATGATATATGTATATTACTACATTGTTTAACAATTCTAAACTGTTCAAGTACAACACTAAGTGTATGCACGCAATTGTAGTGCTATTGTTTTACACAGGTTTGGCAAAGACTAAAGTAAATACGTTATAGAAGCCATTACAAACGTCGTAGCTTTTCACAAACTTCTCCAAGGTGCCCGCTGCTTTCATCTCCTTAATCTTCTTATGTATATCTACCAATTCGGCCTCCGTTACTGTCCCCCAATACGAGTTACTATCCCGCCACTCCTTATTCAACGGTCCTTCCGGATCCTGAAGAATTGGGTAAGTGGATTCCGGGATATTTACATTGACATCCATGAAGGAGGAGCTTAGCAAACCGGATTTCCGGCAAATCTCGTGCCACATCTGATCTTTAGGATAGTGCTTTAAATGACGTTTTGCAATTTCTTTGTTGAGGTGAACATACCAGATGTTCTCGTAGCACCTCGCTGGTGAGCCCGAGTTGATGATGACGACACCACCTGGCTTCACAACCCTCCTGGCTTCTGTTAGAGCCTTTGTGATAACTGGGTAATTTTTGGCATCTGGATTATTTTCTAAATGATGAAGAACCTGTGGAGAAATAAGACAATCCATTGAAAGAGTTTCATTTAAATATTGTATTGTACATGCTTTCGATGTTTAACTCGGTTTGTAACACGGGTAAGTTCCAGTACTGTTTCACGCAAATGAAATAAATTGTTGGAGAGACATCTAGAACACTTTTACAGCTAAGCGTGACCTTGACCTGTGGGCATTTAGGCTTGGTTTTACTCCCGTCTCATTATGATGAACATATTTAGAAACTCTATCAACGGGCATAGGAACAGAACAACATTTTATTATCAGACTTGTACATAATCATATCATATAATCATAGGACAACCCATTTTGATATCTTTGACCACTAAGCGAGACCGTGACATTTGAGCAATGGACTGGATTTTGGGCGTGACAATTTCTCCTATTATAGTAAGATTATATACCAAGTTATTTTTTTAAAAACCATGGTATGAGACACCGCAAAGGCAAGGACAAAAATGACTGATGGTAAACCTATTGTATCAACATTGAGTTTTATAACGTTTAATTTAACGTCGCTACCTGTTGTCCATATGGTTTTAATTTAAAACTTTTAAACTTTATTTCTTTTACAATGATTGCGAAGAAAGTTTGAATAATTTATATTAATCACTCTCGTTGGCGCGGATGAAAAGGTAAATGTGATCATTCGTGTAGGAGGAAACCGGAGTACCCGGAGAAAACCCATCTGTCCGATCTGGCGACCATCGTACCATCTCACATACATGTACTTCCCGGTCAGAGGATCGAACCCAGGTTGCATTAGTGAGAAGCGAGCGCACTAACCACTGCGCTAATCGGACATCAATAAATATGGACGACGAGCAGTTTACAACAACATCTTTCCTTAGCTGGCTCCAGCGGTTAACCAGTACATTGTGCATCAACCTCCGTACGAAACTGCCAACTTTTTGCATATAAAGAGACACGGTCTGAGTGGGGTTCGATACCGTAGCCATCAGTGTTAATTGGTTACAAGTGGTTCTTTTTTTAATTGTTTATAGCCGATGTAATTGTTGCATTATTGTAATTGCATAATGCGAGAGGAATGTATCATACATGGCAGGCTGCCAAATTGCGATTGCTAATGAGAGACATCGGTGAGTTACTGCCCGTGAATACTCCCTAAAAGTAGATAGATCCTATTAAGTGTTTTCCTCTGTTTTTATCGTTGTTTCCTTTGCACAACATGCTTTATACCACTATTACTTCTTATGATTATTAAATTACTATATCTCAACAGATCTCCCACAGTATATGCAATGGGTATATACTTATTTGTAACATAATGTGATCATTTAATTAACACGTTTTTGATAAAATGACAGATATCATACCGCAACATCTGGTTAGGACACAACAGTAACAACAAAGGATTCTAACTAAAAAGACCTATTCACATATTGGAATAAATCAGACTGTATCTGCCAAGGGAGGTAATAGAAAATTACAGATGTCACTCATAGACATTTCAATACGTAATGAAAGTTACTTCCCCCTGACTACTCAGGAGGATATGTCTTTTTATTGGTTTCCTCTGTTTTCATCGTGGCTTCCTTTGCACAACATGCAAGCGTTTCGCACCATATAATTATTGGATTATTACATTTCAATAGATATCCTACTGTATATCCAATGGATACGTTACTGCAGAAATATGTTATCAATAAATTAAAATCACATCTATTATACCACAACATCTGATTAAAGAACAACAATAAAAACAAGGATTCCAACTAGTAGGACAAATATACGTTTCGGGATAAATCAAACTTTATCTATAATCTGCCAATGGAGGTCATAGAAAAACAAGCGTGATACTTACGAGGTTGTACATTACAGCGTCGAAGCTTGCATCGGGAAACGGAAATGTAGGCATTGTCGCCATTAACTGCTTCTTTGATTTTTCCCGCGTTTATTGCATCAGCAAGCTTGACCTTGGCCTTCTCCAACATTCCTGATGACGCGTCAAGTAGAGTCACGTGACCGATGCCATACTCAACAAGCGCCTTGGCGTAGTTTCCGGTTCCGCATCCAGCGTCCAAGACATGTATTTCCTATAATATTATAATCATTAAAACTCAGAATGATTAAGGATAAGAAAGAATACATTTAATTAAAAGATGGTGGATAGCTAACTTGCTGGGCTTTCACGTCTGGGTTTTCCAAACAATAATGGGAGCATGTTGTTCTACCCGGTTACCCCTGATTGGCTGGAATCCTGAAATACTCGGAGGGGCACCTTGGGGTCATCCTCCACCAATAATAGTTGGATAGTCACCATGTGACCTAAACTGTCGGTGCTACATTAAGCCCCAAAACAAACAAACAAACAAACAAACAAACAAACAAACAAACATACAAACAAACATACAAACAAACAAATGAAAACTTTCCTGTATTGGTTTCCGACAATGAAACGGCAACATAGCAGCAATGACGTCGACACCCATGGGGAACCTTTGGTTGTCATAGTTACTGGAGGCGCTGTTGTAATTTACGATGTTGCTCATTTTGAGTTTGCACTGTAAAAAACAGCAATACTTATAAACGTAAAAAGCTGTCAATGCTAATAATGCTGCCAATGCTAATAATGCTGCCAATGCTAATAATGCTGTCAATGCTAATAATGCTGCCAATGCTAATAATGCTGTCAATGCTAATAATGCTGCCAATGCTAATAATGCTGCCAATGCTAATAATGCTGCCAATGCTAATAATGCTGTCAATGCTATATGCTGCATGTTGTGATGCTATAATGCTGCCAATGCTAATAATGCTGCCAATGCTAATAATGCTGCCAATGCTAATATGCTGCCATGCTAATAATGCTGCCATGCTAAATGCTGCCAATGCTAATAATGCTGCCAATGCTAATAATGCTGCCAATGCTAATAATGCTGCCAATGCTAATAATGCTGCCAATGCTAATAATGCTGCCAATGCTAATAATGCTGCCAATGCTAATAATGCTGCCAATGCTAATAATGCTGCAATGCTAATAATGCTGCCAATGCTAATAATGCTGTCAATGCTAATAATGCTGTCAATGCTAATAATGCTGCCAATGCTAATAATGCTGCCAATGCTAATAATGCTGCCAATGCTAATAATGCTGCCAATGCTAATAATGCTGCCAATGCTAATAATGCTGCCAATGCTAATAATGCTGCCAATGCTAATAATGCTGTCAATGCTAATAATGCTGCCAATGCTAATAATGCTGCCAATGCTAATAATGCTGCCAATGCTAATAATGCTGCCAATGCTAATAATGCTGCCAATGCTAATAATGCTGTCAATGCGAATAATGCTGCCAATGCTAATAATGCTGTCAATGCTAATAATGCTGCCAATGCTAATAATGCTGTCAATGCTAATAATGCTGTCAATGCTAATAATGCTGTCAATGCTAATAAAGCTGTCAATGCTAATAATGCTGCCAATGCTAATAATGCTGCCAATGCTAATAATGCTGTCAATGCTAATAATGCTGCCAATGCTAATAATGCTGTCAATGCTAATAATGCTGTCAATGCTAATAATGCTGCCAATGCTAATAATGCTGCCAATGCTAATAATGCTGTCAATGCTAATAATGCTGTCAATGCTAATAATGCTGCCAATGCTAATAAAGCTGTCAATGCTAATAATGCTGTCAATGCTAATAATGCTGCCAATGCTAATAATGCTGCCAATGCTAATAATGCTGCCAATGCTAATAATGCTGCCAATGCTAATAATGCTGTCAATGCTAATAATGCTGCCAATGCTAATAATGCTGCCAATGCTAATAATGCTGCCAATGCTAATAATGCTGTCAATGCTAATAATGCTGCCAATGCTAATAATGCTGCCAATGCTAATAATGCTGCCAATGCTAATAATGCTGCCAATGCTAATAATGCTGCCAATGCTAATAATGCTGCCAATGCTAATAATGCTGCCAATGCTAATAATGCTGCCAATGCTAATAATGCTGCCAATGCTAATAATGCTGCCAATGCTAATAATGCTGTCAATGCTAATAATGCTGTCAATGCTAATAATGCTGCCAATGCTAATAATGCTGTCAATGCTAATAATGCTGCCAATGCTAATAATGCTGCCAATGTTCCTTCGGTGAAATATAAGTCAAGCATATGCTGACACAAGCACACATCTTAGTATGAAATACTTTATACACATTTATTTTAGCTCGATTGCGAAACAAGTTCTTACAGTTCTTTGGGCTGTCCGATTAGCGCAGTGGTTAGCACGCGTGCTTCTCAAAATGCGATCAGTTCGATCCTCGGACCGAGAAGTATGTGAGATGGTACGGTGGTCGCCAGATCGGACAGGTTGGTTTTCTCCGGGTACTCCGGTTTCCTCCCATACGAATGACAACATATACGCTTTTTCATTCGAGCCAACGAGAGTGATTAATATAAGTTGTTAAAACTTGCTTCGCAATCGTTGTAAAATAAATAAAGTTTTTAAAAAAAATTCTTACAACTTATATTAATCACTCCCGAGACCTCATTCCTGATGGAATCCATCGTCACGAGGGAGAGAGAAGAAGTGGAATTTAAATGCCTTGCATAAGGGCACACTCGTAACGGTTCCAGCCGGAGTCGAACTCCAGGCCTTTCGCACATGAAGCGAACGCGCTACCACTGCGCTATCACGTCTTCCACATATGCTAATATGAAATATGCACTACCTATCTACTGGGAAAGCCAAACAAGAGTAGTAAGTCAAAATCAATTACTGAAACAGACATTATATAGCGAATATGACTACTTCTTCATCATAAACTTGAAACTTGTTTATTTGCTTAAACGCCTATTTCTACATATAAATACATATTCAATGGCGTTGTACAATAATGAATTAAAAGATAATAAAAACATTACATAAATCCAGACACAAACATTAAATAACCATTTTTTTACTAAAATTTCTGTCACTGAAGATCTTTTTCTTATTATAAGGAACAACGTAGCATCACACTGCATCCTACATCATAGGAAGAATAATAGAATATGTTTTTTGTAAAGTATTTGTTCACTCACCTATGATCTTGTAGCTATACTGAATACAAAGACACGGATGTCCAGAACAACCACTTATTCTAAACTGCACGCGTGCTGCACTCGGTTGGTGAATGGCGCAATCGAGCTATGCAGCTGCATATAGCTAGTGCATTATCGGCGTGCCCTTGGTAGAGGTCATACGAACTGCTATTCGTAAGTCATAAGGCGTCGTCCTCTGTTGACATTATGTAACATTTGTGCAACGTGGCTTGTCACCCACTTAAACCTTTGGGCCACTATTGGATCAGAGGCTCCATATAATGCGCTCTTGAATTCCTTATCTAGTAAAATGTCAACTTGCGCGTTAATATCACCATGCATAACTTTCCGAACGATCTGTGTGTGTTGTTCTTTCTTCGCAGTCTCAGTGTGTGTTTTACGTTTATTTATCGTCGCTACCGGTTGCCCATATGAGAGATAGTCATAAAAAAGATATTAGTCATTTTAGATTTTTGGAGGATAGTGCAATGATACAGACAGAGACACATTCCAGAGTCTCCTCTGGTTCTTTTACGTGCATGGTGTAAAGCACCGACACGAGACCTCGGTTTAAAGTTTCATCATGAAAGACTTGTTAATTTTATTAGGGTCAGACGGGGGGTCGAACCTGCGATCCCTGGATTACCAGTCCAGCGTGTTACCACTGGACTACAGACCCGTCTTTTGCGCTTACATTCGTTTCATATCCATTTAATATGAGGGGCCTCCTTTGATGTCTTACTTGTCAATTTGTACTACTAATAATAGTAACTATGAGAATTCATTTTAAACTAAGTACATGATATTGTATATTTATTGTCATTGGATAAATGACAAATTAAAAAAAGCGCTCACTAATTTATCCATATTTTTAGATCGATTGCGAAACAAGTTCTTATAGCTTATATTAATCACTATCGAGACCTCATTCTTGATGGATTCCATCGCCATGAGGGCGAGAGAAGAGGCAACGTGGAATTTAAATGCCTTGCCTAAGGGCACAATCGTAACGGCTCCAGCGGGGCTCGAAATCCGGGCCATTCGCGAACGCGCTACCACTGCGCTATCACGACGTTCACACTATTGACGCTATGCAAGTCATTTACGGTCATGAACAAACTATACGGACTGAGATCAAACGCCCTAACTAAGCACTGATAAACTGATACCCCATTAAGGGAGTACAAGATTAGCATTTAGTTAGATAGTAATCCACCGAATAACACATGTCAAAGATATACAATCCGAGTTTATCATTAAAGTATTATCTCCGTGGCCTAGTGGTTAAGGCGCCCATCTACGGAGCGGGGCGGTCAAAGGTTCGAAACTCGTCAGGGGGTAGTTCTGATATGGCCGGTTGCTTGCCAAATTTGCGGGAGATCTCACTTTCCTTGCTTGCTATATTTGTGGCCAGATCTCACTTTCCTTGTTTGCTATATTTGTGGGAGATCGCACTTTCCTTGCTTGCTATATTTGTGACCAGATATCACTTTCCTTGCTTGCTATATTTGTGGCCAGATCTCACTTTCCTTGCTTGCTATATTTGTGGCCAGATATCACTTTCCTTGCTTGCTATATTTGTGGCCAGACCTCACTTTCCTTGCTTGCTATATTTGCGGGAGATCTCACTTTCCTTGCTTGCTATATTTGTGGCCAGATCTCACTTTCCTTGCTTGCTATATTTGTGGCCAGATCTCACTTTCCTTGCTTGCTATATTTGCGGGAGATCGCACTTTCCTTGCTTGCTATATTTGTGGCCAGACCTCACTTTCCTTGCTTGCTATAGTTGTGGGCAGATCTCACTTTCCTTGCTTGCTATATTTGCGGGAGATCTCACTTCCCTTGCTAGCTATATTTGCGGGAGATCTCACTTTCCTTGCTTGCTATATTTGTGGCCAGATCTCACTTTCCTTGATTGCTATATTTGTGGCCAGATCTCACTTTCCTTGCTTGCTATATTTGCGGGAGATCGCACTTTCCTTGCTTGCTATATTTATGGCCAGATCTCACTTTCCTTGCTTGCTATATTTGTGGCCAGATCTCATTTTCCTTGCTTGCTATTTTTGTGGCCAGATCTCACTTTCCTTGTTTGCTATATTTGCGGGAGATCTCACTTTCCTTGCTTGCAATTATTGTGGGAGATCTTACTACCCTTGCTTGCTATATTTGTGGGAGATCTCACTTTCCTTGCTTGCTATATTTGCGGGAGATCTCATTTTCCTTGCTTGCTATATTTGAGGGAGATCTCACTTTCCATGCTTGCTATATTTGCGTGAGATCTCTCTTTCCTTAAATGCTATGTTTGCGGGAGATCTCACTTTCCTTGCTTGCTATATTTGAGGGGCAGTAACTGACCGATGTCTCTCATTAACTGATAACATTCTATTACAAATAACTACCCATGTATGAGATCTGCCGAGATATAGTAATTTAGTAATAACAAGAAGCGATAGTAGAATAAAAAGGTTAACATGCGCAAAGGAAACAAAGATAAAAACAGAGGAAAACACTTAATAGGACCTATCTACTTTTAGGGAGTATTCAGGGGAAGTAATTGACAAATGTCTCTCATTAAATCAAGTGCACTACGTCTTCGATACATTTGATTGGGTGTTATCATTTTCATCGTAGTTCCGCATATTTAATCGATGGCGACGATCGTTTACCATTCAAAAACAACAAATCCATCTTTCTAACTGTCCAGGCATACCTTGCAGCTACAAAGAGGTTTGATGCATGACCCGACTACCTGGTTGGTATTCCAGGTCCATCCTTCCTTTCCTGTGTGTCACTGCAACCCATTTCATTTCATCCCATATACTAATGTTCCATACCTGCCAATTCAGTTCACCACCAATTAGTGCACACATGATGACAAAACGTGTTACAAATTGCCCCACTAATCACAAGTACGCATGCAAGCACCCAAGACCAATCGGGGCTAAAGAACTCAAGACAATGCCCGCCATGTCTCACTAACCGCTCTCAATGCTAACAACTGTATATTGTAACATTCTCATGGAAAGGAATTTACATAAGCTCTCAGCTTGTTTTCCAATCCATTTCAGATATCTGTGTATTTATATACAGTATTTATGTCCTGCTCGTTGTCTGGCATAGGATGTGATAGGCTCAGTGGAACTCTGATGGGAGAATGAAAAAATAAAACCTGAATGGTTGGAAAAGGACATTTTTATTAAAATGTCAGAAAACAATAAATATTTACAACAGTAGTTCTACAATGTAGTAAGTACAGATTATACTAAAACGAATTACTGCTAATGATTTGTCCAAGGCTAATACAGATTGTTTCAGATAGCCATATCTGGGCAAACCAAAAACCGCCCCTTACATAATCACCCAGGGTGGGAACGTCCCGGCCTCTGTAAATAATGACTCTCGTACATAACACATTTTATGCTTTTCATAAAATTATATATATATTGAATGAACTGTTTAAACTAATCGAACGAGAGTGCGGATACTTCAAACAGAACAATTCAAAGTCGGTATTAATACAACAGATACTCTGACGTGCACACATCTCAAGTCGACTTCACTCATATGTGTACCAAGCTCGCCATAACAATAAGAAAACCTGGAGAAGCTTTCCAGTTTAATAAATCTCAAGACGACTTCACTCACATGTGTACCAAGCTCGCCATTACAATAAGAAAACATGGAGAAGCTTTCCAGTTTAATAAATCTCAAGACGACTTCACTCACATGTGTACCAAGCTCGCCATTACAATAAGAAAACATGGAGAAGCTTTCCAGTATAATAAATCTCAAGTCGACGTCGGATATTGACACAATTTCAACATGGGCGGGAAAATGGCTCGTCACCTTCAATCCTGCTAAAGAATTTCTCACTATCTCTCGGAAAAGGCTAAAACAAGTGCATCAAGCTCTTCGCATGTCTAATTCCATTATTCCTTCTGTTGATTTCCATAAACACCTAGATATACTGATCTATGACGACTGTACTGCACCATCAGATAAATCATATGAAAACCAAAGCATGTGCAAGAGTAAACATAATGAGACGTCTCAAATATGTACTGGACAGGAAATCGCTATGTGTCTTTTTTGCAGGCCTCCTATGGAGTATACTAATGTAATCTGGGACAACTGCACTCAACACGAAATAGGATGATTTGGGCAAAATTCAGAACGAGGCTGCTCTTATCGTTACCGGCTGTACAAAACGTGTCTCAATCTGTTAACTTTATCTTAGAGACGGATATGTAGTCCAGTGGTAACACGCTGGACTGGTAATCCAGGGATCGCAGGTTCGATCTCCCGTCTGACCCTAATAAAATTAACAGTCTTTCAGATGGGACGTCAAACCGAGGTCTCGTGTCGGTGCTTTGCACCGTGCACGTAAAAGAACGAGAGGAGACTCTGGAATGGGTCTCTGTCTGTATCATGCACTATCCTCCAACATCTAAAATGACTAATATCTTCAGGAGGTGTCGTTCATATGGGTAACCGGTAGCGACGATAAATAAACGTAAACACACAAACTTTATCTTGAATGTGGATGGGAAACGCACTCGACGCCACATACACAAATTGATATTATTTTACAAGATGATAAATGGACTAGTGCCAGATTATTTATACGCCCTCGTTCCAGTTTCAGTTGGTTAGACAGCAAATGGATCACTGAGGAACAGTACAAACCTCCTTAACATCCGTGGCAGAACTTCTCAATATGTAAATTATTTTCTTCCATCTGCCATTAACGATTGGAATGCTTTGCCACAGGAAACTAAGGATATTGATACACTTGCTTCTTTCAAATATTGCTTGAACTCTAATCAACCGAATCCTAATCCACTCTTCTATCATGGTGTCCGCCGTGCCAAGTCCTCCATACCCGTATTCGAAATGATTGGAGTGCTCTAAATCAACATTTATTTTCGAGAAATATTATTAACTCTCCACTCTGCAGATGCGGAGCTAATGAATCAGTCACCACTACTTATTCCACTGTCCTCATTATTCAGACACCAGAATAAACCCTTATCAACACCATAAGCCCGTTGGAGCCGTTACGATTGTGCCCTTAGGCAAGGCATTTAAATTCCACGTTGCCTCTTCTCTCTCCCTTGTGGCGATGGATTCCATCAGGAATGAGGTCTCGAGAGTGATTAATATAAGTTGTAAGAACTTGTTTCACAATCGAGCTAAAATAAATTTGTATAAACTAAGCCCGTTGACAGACATTTCTCTTACAGTTCATTTGTACAGTGATGATAATCTAAGTGAAGAGATAAACAAGGCGATATTTGATGCAGTTCACCAGTTTATTACAGCAACAAAGATATTTCATAACGGATACTATAATGTGTGTATCTTCCTCTTCCATCTTCGTATAAACGATTCCCACCTCGTTCTCTCTCTCTCTCTCTCTCTCTCTCTCTCTCTCTCTATCTATCTCTCTCCTCACCCCCTCTCTCACCTCACCATTTCCTACATTGACTGCACGTAATCGGACTGGTAAGCCAATCTGATTGATTACTTCATCATCATCATCTCCATATTATTTTTATTTACACTTATATCATTACAATTGAATAAAAATGTGTCACATTCATAAATGTATATGCACTCTGAGTGGGTCTAATCTGAGTGGGTCTAATCTGAGTGGGTCTAATCTGAGTGGGTCTAATCTGAGTGGGTCACACATAATAGATAATAAAATCCATGTTCATAGTTAATCTATTTTTAAGGGTTTGGTGGGTCAGTAGGGTGTCCTACAATACATAAAATATACACATCAAACCAAAGCAAAGCAAATACAAACACGTGCAGGATATTATCTAAAAGCAAGTAAATACAAACACGTGCAGGATATTATCTAAAAGCAAGCAAATACAAACACGTGCAGGATATTATCTAAAAGCAAGCAAATACAAACACGTGCAGGATATTATCTAAAAGCAAGTAAATACAAACACGTGCAGGATATTATCTAAAAGCAAGCAAATACAAACACGTGCAGGATATTATCTAAAAGCAAGCAAATACAAACACGTGCAGGATATTATCTAAAAGCAAGTAAATACAAACACGTGCAGGATATTATCTAAAAGCAAGCAAATACAAACACGTGCAGGATATTATCTAAAAGCAAGCAAATACAAAC
This sequence comes from Archivesica marissinica, assembly GCA_014843695.1. Taxonomy (NCBI): domain Eukaryota; kingdom Metazoa; phylum Mollusca; class Bivalvia; order Venerida; family Vesicomyidae; genus Archivesica; species Archivesica marissinica. Next base: position 7,963,608 of record CM026400.1, read on the forward strand.
ACGTGCAGGATATTATCTAAAAGCAAGTAAATACAAACACGTGCAGGATATTATCTAAAAGCAAGCAAATACAAACACGTGCAGGATATTATCTAAAAGCAAGCAAATACAAACACGTGCAGGATATTATCTAAAAGCAAGTAAATACAAACACGTGCAGGATATTATCTAAAAGCAAGCAAATAATAATTGCAATTCAATAAAAAAGACTGCAGAATAACAAGCCTAGCTGATGATACTTATATTTAATTTAAATGACCACATGAGAAAAGGGAATTTTAACTAATCATTCAAATTAAATGGGACATGGGACAACATGGGACAACCTGGGATGTTACCTGTGGCACTGTATAATAAATCCTATAAATAGATCTGTTGGTCTAATATAACTGAACAGAGGAAAACATGAACTTGTCCTTAGATGCTATATCCATGAAGTTTGGGGATTGAAAGAGTGCCTGCCCCCCCCCCCAGGTGAGATGTTAATATATTAGCTAACCAGCGAGCTTGTTACTAATTTCTTTCATAAAATCTCTCATACTATATGTGGTGTTATTGATTGATACAGGTCGAACACCACTAATTTATCATCTGTGACATAGACATATGATACGATAATTGTTTATTACAGTGACTAAATATCGTGAATATATTATATAATGTTATGTACATACACGTAAAAGCATATAGTTAATTATTCCTCTTTCTGACAAGTAAAACCTTTTCTAGTCCCATCATCGGAGACTCGAACGCCAGAGATATAACAAACGATGCGGCGTACGTGATACATAGATGTCCCAGGAATAAGTATATCTGAAAGAGTAAATATGTACATGTACACCGGTCTGTGCAAACAAAAGTGGCTTTTTTATTACCTCCCTTGGCAGAGTATTACCTCCCTTTCTGTTGGAATCCTCTGGTTCTTTTGCGTGCACAGTGTAAAGCACCGACACGAGACCTCGGTTTAAAATCGTATCTGAACGACTATTAATTTTATTACGATCAGAGTATATAGTTCGCGGACGGTCCAGTGACCTATTGTCGCAAACTCTCCTTTTTCTTCTCGTAATAATATGTCTCGGTTGCTACGGCTCTTACCAGGGTCTATCCTATTGTAGACTCGCTGGAGTTGTCTAGGGGGTTTCTTCGTTATTATATGTATTAATGATAACTCAACACAGTATTACATTTCTTCTATATAATATCTTGTTTAAATTGGCATCAGAAATATCCATATATATATAATCAGTGATCTATATATATATACATCGTATCATTAAAAGCTTATTTAACAATCCATTTGTGTGAGCCGACTATGCGCTTACACAATATATTTAACATCCAATCTTTCTAATCCGTCATTACTCAATATCACTATAATCTAATCACTGTTTCTGATTAGATTAACTTTTAATCACCTTCTGGTGGTTCGCCGAAACTCTGTTTCTTCTATGGCTGAACAATTTAATTATTCGACAAATCTTTATAAGTTATATTTCTTATAATGTCCATAATATCTAAGTATCATAAATACAGTTTATATGTTCTATATACTAGATTGAGATCACGACCTTTCTCGCTCCTGGAGTTAGGCTCTAGTGTGTCTGATTTTAGTTAATAAAATCCATTTCTTATATACACAATTGAATCAGTGTCTATATGATATAACAATTCCTAAAACATCTGTTGTTCCTAAATGTTACATCTGTTATGTTATCTAATATTACACCATCAAACAAGTTCGGTGCCTTTATATTACATAACTGGACACCTGCAACCACGGCCTGTTATCTAATATTACACCATCAAACCAGTTCGGTGCCTTTGTATTACATAACTGGACACCTGCAACCACGGCCTTGATAAACTGAGATTAGGCCTAACATCTTAAGTCATTTCCCGCGCGAAGCGAGATTGATAATTTTAGGCGCGAAAATAATAGCAGACGATTATGCATAAAACAAATATATATATATTACATGGTAAACATTTGGCCATATATAGAAACAGTTTAATGTATTTATATAATACATTACTATTTATATATAACAATAATAAATATTTCGTGCAAATTGGGGTTTTGCACAATCCTCCCTACCCGGGGAGAAGTTTGACATCGCCCGCTATCGGCCGATTTACAAATCTTCATTCCTTTGAATATACAGTAGAAAACAATCATAATATCAATACATCATATGTCCTAAAATAGCATTTCTTTCGCTAGGTACCAACATTCTAATCATAGAGGCAATAACTATTTACTGAACAACTGAAATAATACCAAGTACATTTACTAAGTCAAACATCACAGTCATTGAACTCTACTGAGAAAGTCTGCTAGAACATTTTGAGTCCCTTTGATATGTTTAATGGTCAGATTAAATTCTGAGAGACACAGTGCCCATCTTAAGAGGCGTTGATTGGACGTTTTCGACCTACTTAACCATACAAGGGGATTATGATCTGAATTAATTATTGTTTTGCTTGTGCTTACATATATGCGAAAATGTTCGATACCGGCCACTATAGCTAATAATTCCTTCTCTATTGTAGAGTAGTTTTTCTCTCGTGGAATAAGTTTTCGGGAATAAAATGCTACTGGGTGTGGTACTTGGTCAACGGTCTGAGTCAGTACAGCCGAAATTCCCAAATCGGAAGCATCAGTATAGAGTTCGAACTCTTGGTTAAAGTCAGGGGCCTTCAGTATGGGTTTATTGGTTAAAGCTTTCTTTAAGGATTCGAAAGCAAGTTGATGTTTATCGCTCCACTGAGTTATGATGTTCCCTGATCGCTTGCCCTTTAATAAGTCAGTCAGGGGAGCGGCGATCTCAGCGAACTGGGGAATGAATTTCCTGTAAAATCCTACTGATCCCAGATATCCTCGTAATTGTTTCTTGGTCTGTGGGGGAGAGATATTACTAATACACTCAACCTTGCTGGAAATTGGTTTGATTTTTCCCGACCCTAATTCATGTCCCAAGTACTTGACTGTTCCAGACCCAATTTTACACTTCTTCGGATTCAAAGTAACACCACTATCCTCTAGTCTATGAAATGTCCAATCCAAGTGATTTATGTGCTGTGACCATAAATTGGATCGAACAGCAATATCATCCAGATATGCGTCGGCAAATCTATCACGGATGGGTTCTGTCGGGGATTGAGCGATTATCTCGTTTATGGCCCTCTGGAAGGTAACTCCACCGTTTTTTAAACCAAATGGGAGAGTTAATGGTTCAAACAAGCCCCAGGGGGTTATGAACGCTGCAATTTCACTAGCTCGAGGGGTTAGCGGAATCTGCCAGTAACCTTTATTAAGATCTAAAATTGATATCAGACTCGAACCTGCGACCTGATCAATGAGATCGTCTAATCTCGGGATGGGGAAGGCTTCTCCTCGAGTCAGGTCATTAATTTTCCGATAATCAATACATGGTCGCCATTCTGAGTCTGATTTGCGTACCAATATTATGGGAGAGGCCCACTGGCTTCTGCTAGGGCGGATAATTCCTAACTCCAACATTTGATCTAGCTCAGTTTTTAATATTTGTTTCTTTTCTGGAGACATGCGGTAGTAAGGCTGGACTACGGGTGAAGCACCTTGCACATCAATATCATGGGTAACATCGTGGAAACGTCCCAGTTGTCCAGAGAATAAACGGGGGTAACGGTCAAATAACTGACTAATATCGTCCCTGTGGTCTGGGTTTAAATGACTGATATCCGGCCAGGTTTTCTTAGGTACAGATTCAAGAGGACTGCAAGGATCGAATTCTTTCTCAATGTCCGTAGGGGCTTGGTAATCTAATAGGGTAGGGTCTTGGGACTCATACACCGGACTACTATCAGCTAGAGCTGCACCCTCCTCCCTACCTGTCCAGGGCTTCAACTGGTTTACATGCATAACACGGTATTTTACTCTCTTATCAGGCATGTATATAATATAGGTATGCGACGCTACCTTTTCGTGTACCGGATACGGTCCCTGGAGGGCATTTTTCAGCTTATTACCTTTTAACGGTAATCGTACTAACACTAATTCACCACGCTGGAATACACGCATTTTCGCTTTCTTACTTCTGTCATACTTTGTTTTACGACCATCTGCGGCCTGTTGTGCATTCTCGCTGGCGTCACGTAACGCTTCAGCTAATCTATGACATAATTCTTGTACATAGTTATTTATGGGGATCCCTTCATCCCGCTCATTTCTAGCCCAGAGATCATAAGTGGAATCTAGATTATCTCTAGGTTCGCGCCCATATAGAAGGTAGAAGGGAGAATATCCTGTGCTAGAGTGCTCTGCACTTCTATATGCAAATAATAGCCAGGGTAGCATCTCATCCCAAGACGATAAAGAGTTCTCCCCAAGGATTCTAAGCATGGTTTTCAATGTACCATTATATTTCTCTATTGATCCGTTGGTTTGAGGCCTGTAACTCGTGCTAGTTAAGTGACGTATATCGTGCTCGGCTAGGAAGCGTGTGAATGTTTCAGCTATGAAAGCGCTTCCTCGGTCAGTCAACAGGGTCTGGGGTTTTCCATGTCGAGATATTATCTCGATCAGGGCTTTTTGTGCATTAACAGCTGTCGCTGCGGCGCATGGGAAAGATTCCGTATATTTAGTGGCATGATCAATAAAATTCAAGATATACTGGTTCCCATTTATAGTTTTCTTCATGGGTCCAACGAAATCAGCGGATATAAATTTGAATGGTTGGGATATAATGGGCAGGGGTTTCAATGGGGCTACAGTGGCTTTCTGTCCCTTACCCGCTCTCTGGCACGGCCCACAGCTATGGCAGAATCGTTTAACATCTGCGCGGATTCCCGGCCAAAAGAAGCGGCGCTTAATGCGCTTCAGGGTCTTACTAGGTCCCTGGTGTCCCGTACTTAAACTGTCATGGGCGAGTCCCGTTATATGATCACGGAATCCCCGTGGAACTACCACCTGATCATATATTTTCCAGGGTCGAACTTTGGACGTGTCTTGAGGTTGTTCTCTCCTCATAAGTAGTCGGGGTTCGAGCTGGATGTAATATCCTTGCCGAATAGGTGTTCCTTCTTGAGCCATTTCCCAGAGGGGTGCTAAGGTCGGGTCATTATTCTGTTCTTGCAATAATTTATCAGGACTCAAATCGTCAATAGAGGGAATATTTTGGGGTTTAACTGTACTGGCTTTCTCAGAGGGGGAATTGATCTCAATTGTATTCCGAAAAGGTAAGACATTGTGATTTGTATCGGTCGTGTTTTCTGAGTCTGGGTTGGACGTGACAATTTCATCAAACGGGATAATTTTCTTATTTGAGCGTGTAACCACGCCACAGGTAATCAAATCAGTGACAGGGGCAGTTTCACAGTCGTTACCTATTATAAGATCCACCCCCGCGGTGCATCTGTGTTTTAATACAGCCACCTTCAATGTTCCTTGGTATATTGGACAATCGACGCTAATCTTTGCTATCGGATAATTACCAGGGATATAATTGACACCGCGGATTGTTACCCGTTCACCTGTGTATTCTAAATGATCAGCGGTCTGATCAGTAGCCGACAATAAACTAATTGTCGCACCTGAATCTCTCAAATACGTCACTTGTGCGGTGTTATTATTTATGCGTGCTTGACCTGTATATTTGGCAAGTAATGGATTTACCATCTCGGTATTTTCACATGAGTTCACTGGCTCATTGGTTATAAAGGCTGAACTATGAGTAGTGTTTGACACTTGGTGTCCGTTTGCTAGGTTTCTAGTACCTCTGTACCTAGGTGAATTGGGATCTGCCCAACACTCTGTTCGTCCGTGGCCATTACGCCTACAATAACTACAATATTTTTCTATCCGGGGAGTTCTATGGGTAGCTTGGGAATTATCTATCCTAATATTGGGTCGATACATGGGTGATGGGATATATGGCCTTGGGGCTGGAGGTCGGTGTTCTGTATCTCTGGGTTTCACATTCGGATTTGAATTAATCCGTGTCCTGGGCGCTAATCTGCGATGGAGGTTATATTCATCAGCCAGGGAAATACATTCCTGGAGAGTAGATGCTTTCTTATCCAGAATGAACAAATTAAGCTCATCACTTAGCTGGGAATCGAATCTATATCTCAAGAGCAGCTCGATCCAGTTGACCTCGCTCGGATCATTGTTCTCCGTCCATAGAGTCATTTGCTCCCTTAATTCCTTAATGAATTCGGAATATGTCTGCTGAGGTTTCTTTACCCAAGAGAAGAAATTCTTTCTATATACAGTGGGTGAGAGTCTATATTCATCCAAGATGGCGGCCTTGAGGGTATCGTAATTATTAGCGTCTTGGACAGGAAGAGTGGCATATATATTTCTGGCCTTGTCGGACAACTTGTCTATAATATGGCCCACCCATGTTTGTTTGGCGACCTGGCTAGCTTCGAACAGTCTCTCACATGTTGCGAAGAATTTATCTGGCCTCATAGTCTGGGTCCAAATAGGAACAGAAATGTTTGTCTTAGAGGGCCTATTATCTGTATGGAGGGGGTTATTTTGCTGAGATTCCTGATCTCTCTGGATTTCTCTCAGGCGAATCTCCGTCTGCATTTTCTCCCTTTGCATTCTTTCCTCCCTGTCCCTTTCTTTCTCTTCTCTTTCCCCTCTTTGTTTTACTTCTTCCCTCTCTCTTTCTCTCTCTCTTTCTTCTCTTTCTCTCTCTTTCTTCTCTTTGTTTTTTTTCCCTCTCTCTTTCTCTCTCTCTTTGTTTTACTTCTTCCCTCTCTCTTTCCCTCTCTCTTTTCTTTCTCATAAATCTCACCCTGACGTTCCAGATTTGCCTGATTAAAGAAGGGAAGTCTCATTAATTTGTCCCATATCTCATCACCTGTTGTCTGCAAGTCGGGGTGAACCGGCCCCTCAGTTTCCTTATTAGCACTCCTAGTTGTAGCCATTTTATTTTTTTATTTCCCAAAATTTTTAATCCCCAGAATGTATCTCCAAATGTATTATAGAATTGAGTTCAATAAAAGGAAGTAAATCACTAATATAATTTTAATGATAATATTAAGCCTCTATGAAAAGAAAACTGGTACTTACCGAAGTCTGTCTCGTCCGTTAATCCAATATATAATTTATCACATATTCAAAGTTTGCACATTTCCAATAATTTAATCCATTTCATTAATTTAATAATTCGTTGACGTCTTTCACTTATTTCCAAATTCTAACACTGTCTCGCATGCACTTCTGTTTTCCCACGTTAATTAATAGTCCCTTGTATTCTTCATGTATAAATCCTAGTGTCCTTCACAATATTCCATATATAAATTCTAGTGTCCTTCACAATATGTCACGATATGTCACCTCTTCTTTATTTCCAATCCCGGACGAGCGTCCCAATTGTCGCAAACTCTCCTTTTTCTTCTCGTAATAATATGTCTCGGTTGCTACGGCTCTTACCAGGGTCTATCCTATTGTAGACTCGCTGGAGTTGTCTAGGGGGTTTCTTCGTTATTATATGTATTAATGATAACTCAACACAGTATTACATTTCTTCTATATAATATCTTGTTTAAATTGGCATCAGAAATATCCATATATATATAATCAGTGATCTATATATATATACATCGTATCATTAAAAGCTTATTTAACAATCCATTTGTGTGAGCCGACTATGCGCTTACACAGTATATTTAACATCCAATCTTTCTAATCCGTCATTACTCAATATCACTATAATCTAATCACTGTTTCTGATTAGATTAACTTTTAATCACCTTCTGGTGGTTCGCCGAAACTCTGTTTCTTCTATGGCTGAACAATTTAATTATTCGACAAATCTTTATAAGTTATATTTCTTATAATGTCCATAATATCTAAGTATCATAAATACAGTTTATATGTTCTATATACTAGATT
>CM026400.1:7972498-7991818 GCA_014843695.1 Archivesica marissinica
CGAGGATTAAGTTATGTACGCGCTCCGGGCTTATCAGATAAACCGTTATGTTGTAGCCCAGAGAAATGTGTCATGTATAGTTGTTTACGACCTGTCCAATTTGGAACACTTCAGTTGTCATGTGAGAGCAACCTCTGTATGTAAACGTATTAATTACTTCGATGTCATGTTGCGTACCTACTGAGATGGTGATGGTTATAAATTTTTCTCGCATTTCCCAGATAAGGTTATTTAGGGTCAACTGTCAACCATATAACCTCATACAGTTTGGATTCATTATTGGAGGCATTCCGAGCAGAGAATTAACGTGGGTCATACTAAATCATAGGATTTATTCGGAGATAGCCATCAGACGGGTTTTATAATTACCTGCGTCAGTGTTTGGTTCAGTGCTTAAGTATTTCTATGGCATTCCAGGCACCTAATGACGTATTTTGTAGTAAATACTGATGTAAACGAATTTAGCCTTCATTTTGTGTACTGCTGGTGTTGGGGGAGTTGCTTAAACTGAGATGTATCGTACTGTTGTAGCTGTGCTCCGTATCTTGAAGACGGGCATGGAACAATGCCTAATCGGACATTTATATTAATCGTTGAATCACTCTATACGATAAAATACGTGTACTTTATTCGTGTTTCATATACGCTATGGCTATGTCTAGTGACATGCCATTCTAAAACGTATATTACGGATTATTAATAATTTATCGCGTTTTTATGGAAGTATACGTAAGGATATATATTATTCATTTTCGTACATAGGTTAAGTTTGTAATTAGGATTTCTTACTCGATAAAAACGTACGCCTAGCTCGAAAAATATAATGAACTTACCCGTATATTCGTTGAAGCCGCTTGAGTACTGAGACTGTTCTAATCGGACTATATTTATATAGAAGCGTTGGTTATTTATGGATCGGTTCGTAGTCTATATTTATAGAATGGTACGAGATAGCTATTTATAAAGCTATTACCAATAGTGACGCGTATACACAACAAGTAAAGAGTTCTGTAGTGGTGGTGGTGACGTATACGCAACAAGTAAAGAGATCGGTAGTTGCGCGATATATCATCAATAGGCTCTATAGTGATGACGTATACGCAACAAGTGATGACGTATACACAACAAGTAAAGAGACGTCTGTACTATACTGACTGCGATCCCTGGATTACCAGTCCAGCGTGTTACCACTGGACTACAGATCCGTCTCTAAGATAAAGTTAACAGATTGAGACACGTTTTGTACAGCCGGTAACGATAAGAGCAGCCTCGTTCTGAATTTGGCCCAAATCATCCTATTTCGTGTTGAGTGTCCCAGATTACATTAGTATACTCCATAGGAGGCCTGAAAAAAAGACACCTAGCGATTTCCTGTCCAGTACATATTTGAGACGTCTCATTATGTTTACTCTTGCTTTGGTTTTCATATGATTTATCTGATGGTGCTAAGTACAGTCGTCATAGATCAGTATATCTAAGTGTTTATGGAAATCAACAGAAGGAATAATGGAATTAGACATGCGAAGAGCTTGATGCACTTGTTTTAGCCTTTTCCGAGAGATGGTGAGAGATTCTTTAGCAGGATTTAAGGTGACGAGCCATTTTCCCGCCCATGTTGAAATTGTGTCAATATCCGATTGGAGTCGAACAAATGCTACAGTAGGTGTGTCAACAATCATGACCAACAAAGAGATTTATGTTTGACCCACTATCGGTAACAATATCATTTAAATCAGAAGAGGTTATACATCTATTTCAACGGTTATACTGGAAAGCTTCTCCATGTTTTGTTATTGTTATGGCGAGCTTGGTACACATGTGAGTGAAGTCGTCTTGAAATGTGTGCACGTCAGAGTATCTGTTGTATTAATACCAACTTTGAATTGTTCTGTTTGAAGTATCCGCACTCTCGTTCGATTAGTTTAAACAGTTCATTCAATATATATATAATTTTATGAAAAGCATAAAATGTGTTATGTACGAGAGTCATTATTTACAGAGGCCGGGACGTTCCCACCCTGGGTGATTATGTAAGAGGCGGTTTTTGGTTTGCCCAGATATGGCTATCTGAAACAATCTGTATTAGCCTTGGGCAAATCATTAGTTCGTTTTCGTATATTCTGTACTTACTACATTGTAGAACTACTGTTGTAAATATTAATTGTTTTCTGACATTTTAATAAAAATGTCCTTTTCCAACTATTCAGGTTTTATTTTTTCATTCTCCCATCAGAGTCGCTGAGCCTATCACATCCTATGCTAGACAACGAGCAGGACATAAATACTGTATATAAATACACAGATATCTGAAATGGATTGGAAAACAAGCTGAGAGCTTATGTAAATTCCTTTCCATGAGGATGTTACAATATACAGTTGTTAGCATTGAGAGCTGTTAGTGAGACATGACGGGCGTTGTCTTAAGTTCTTTATCCCCGATTGGTCCTGGATGCTTGCATGCGTACTTGTGATTAGTGGGGCAATTTGTAACAAGTTTTGTCATCATGTGTGCACTAATACACGGACACACGGTTTGGACACCGTCTTGACCCAGATTCTTATAAACAGGTAAACAAACATTAAAACTGTTTAGCGTGTAAATCACCGGTTTAGCGTGTTTTGGCAATATACTACCTTCGACATACTCTGTTTACTTTGCTAGGTTGTTTTGTAACTGTATTATATCCGTATTTATATAACTACTGATAACAGAAGTGAATATTCGAGAGTAAACACGAATTCACGTACTAGTTTCGCCTAAAAAACCCTTTCGTCTAACTATGATTTCGGGTAGTAACTTATTTATCCACATATACTGGTTACTCCCAGCACACACTACTGAGTATGACAGGGTGGCGCTTGTCATGGACCGTTGCTAAGCATCTCATTTGAGACACAGAATGTTGAAAATAACCACATACTAAGGTCAAAAACAGTCCCGAGTGGTAAAGTGGCCAGCAGCTCAGCAAAAATGGTAAAGGCTGGGGCTGGACTGTACATAGTATCTTATACTAACCTACCTACCCTACCCTACCCTACCCTACCACCCTACCACCCTATCTACACTTATCTACCTTCCTTTATCTACCTACCGTTATCTACTTATCTACCTACCTTTATCTACCTTTATCTATCTTCCTTTAATGTCGACATGACATGTTACAACTCAAAACCCACAAAGAAGTTAAAAGTATGAATAGTTAAACGCATAATTTAAGAAAGTAATGAAAATAAGTTGTGGTAAAAGTTTAAAAGCAGCTGCGCAGAACAACTAGGGACTGGCATGGTCAATATGGCAAACTGTCGTATTGAATTGCTCTGTGGTAGGGAGATGGACAATGTCAGGAGGGAGATGGTTGCAATGGTAGATTGTTCGTGGAAAAAAGGAAGACTTGTAGTAGTCTGTAGTTGCTGTAATTAACCTATAGCTTATGTTGAGCAGGCAATGACGAGCAGGACGGGAGAGGGGAACTAGGTAATTTACAATGGGAATAGCAACAAGATCATTATGAATTTTATACAGAAGGGATAACCTATTGTCAATACGCCGTTGATCTAGTCTGCATAGATTTGGGGAATGTAGCATGTCTGTAACACTAGAGGTACGATAGAAGTCAGCGTTTATCCAGCAGGCTGCTCTTCGCTGGACACCTTCATATGGTCTATGTGTGGGTATGGGGCAACCAAGATCTCGGAGCCATATTCAAGCTGGGGTCTCACTAGTGTCTGGTAAGCCATGGACTTAAGGGGTTCGGATTTGACCTGGAGGTTTCTACGTAGGAATCCTAATGTTTGGTTTGCTTTGTTAGTTGACCTTTTTATGTGAGTGTCCCACGACAGGTTATTTGAGATATCCACGCCAAGGTATTTGGCTGAGGTGACGACTCAAGTGGAGTTCATATTGACTGAGAATAGGATGTTTCCCTCTGGTGACGTGGATAACTTGATATTTGGAGGGGTTAAATTCCATGTCCCACTCCAACTCCCACTCTTCTAATATCTTAAGATCGTTTTGGAGTGTGACCGATTCATTTGCAGATGCTAGATAGACTGCAGTATCATCTGCAAAGATACATATTTTGGAACTGATGTTTTGTGGGAGGTCGTTTATATAGGCTAGGAAAAGCAGGGGTCCAAGTACGGATCCATGTGGGACTCCAGAGGAATGGCATCTGAACTAATACCATTAAGGACAACTGACTGGAGTCTATTATCTAGAAAACTCTTAATCCACCTTAATGTTTGACCTCTGACTCCATAGTCATGCATTTTTAGCAGTACTTTCTCGTGATTGACCTTATCGAAAGTCTTACTGAAGTCTAATAGGATTAGATCCACCTGATGCTTATTGTAGACAGAGGTAACCATGTCATTGACTAGCATTACTAATTGGGTCACGCATGACCGGTTTTCTCTAAAACCATGCTGCAAATGGTACAGAATACTGTGGTTAGTGAACTGTTTTACTATCGAGGAGGAAACTAAGTATATGTTCTAGAACCTTGCATAGAACACATGTCAGTGAGATAGGCCTATAGTTGGCGGGGTGTGACTTGTTCCCATTTTTGTAAATGGGAGCAACATTTGCTGACTTCCATTGGGCCGGCAGTGATCCTTCGTTGAGGGGAGGGAGGCAATTCCAATGTCATGCGTTAATATAGTTAATATGGTGCGTGTGACCTAAATGTTACTAATGTATTCAATTACTTATGTACATTGTATGTTTTATTGATGCCAAGCACCTTGTGGGGACCTTGACATTTTTTTTTGACAGGCTTAGCAGACTTAAGTCACTAACCAGTACTGAGATGCCTCACTCAATGACACTATATGTGCCCCAAACTAGTATAAAACCCGGGACCCTTTGAATCCAAATAAGACACTCTACCACTGTACCACTGGACAATGGACGACACACTAAGTAATTCTCTGAACCATATAACCCATATACATTCGTAGGAACAGATATTGCGTCTAACTACTGGCAAATTTCAAGATTATGTGGTACTTGGGTGTGTCATTCCTATACGAGTAATGCATATTTACGTTTGTTTACCTGTTAGTCTCGTTTTGGCGAAAGTAGGTCAAAACGGTGCGCACTATATAATAAGCCAAACCGTGTTTCCGTGTATTGGTGGTGAACTGAATTGGCAGGTATGGAAAATTAGTATATGGGATGAAATGAAATGGGTTGCTGTGACACACAGGAAAGGAAGGATTGACCTGGAATACCAACCAGGTAGTCGGATCATGCATCAAACCTGGACAGTTAGAAAGATGGATATGTTGTTTTTGAATGGTAAACGATCGTCGCCATCGATTAAATATGCGGAACTACGATAAAAATGATAACACCCAATCAAATGTATCGAAGACGTAATACACTTGATTTAATGAGACATCGATCCGTTACTACTAAAAGTAGATAGGTCCTATTAAGTGTTTTCCTCTGTTTTTATCGTTGTTTCCTTTGCGCAACATGTTAACCATTTCATTCTACTATCGCTTCTTGTTATTATTAAATTACTATATCTCGGTAGATCTCATACATGGGTAGTTATTTGTAATAGAATGTTATGAGTTAATGAGAGACATCGGTCATTTACTGCCCCTGAATACTCCCTAAACGTAGATAGGTCCTATTAAGTGTTTACCTCTGTTTTTATCGTTGGTTGTTTGCACAACATGCTAGCACTTTTATTCCACTATCGCTTCTTATGAGTATTAAATTACTATATCTCGACAGATCTCATACAATATATACAATGGGTAGTTATTTGTAAAAGAATATTATCAGTTAATTAACACGAGTTGGATAAAATCACATTTATCATAATGCAACATCTGGTAAACAACAGTAAAAACAAAGGATTCTAACTAAAAGGACCTATTTATATTTTGGAATAAATCAGACATTATCTACCAAGGGAGGTAACAGAAAATTAGAGATGTCCCTCATTAACCAAAATCCTACGTCGAAGCCTTTTTCTCTCATGTTCAATTGGGATCTCCCGCAAATATAGCAAGCAAGGAAAGTGAGATCTCCCGCAAATATAGCAAGCAAAGAAAGTGGGATCTCAGGCAATTATAGCAAGCAAGGAAAGTGAGATATCCCGCAAATATAGCAAGCATGGAAAGTGAGATCTCCCGCAAATATAGCAAGCAAGGAAAGTGAGATCTCCCACAAATATAGCAAGCAAGGGTAGTACGACCTCCCACAATAATTGCAAGCAAGGCAAGTGAGACCTCCCGCAAATATAGCAAGCAAGGAAAGTGAGATCTGGCCACAAATATAGCAAGCAAGGAAAGTGAGATCTCCCGCAAATATTGCAAGCAAGGAAAGTGAGATCTGGCCACAAATATAGCAAGCAAGGAAAGTGATATCTGGCCACAAATATAGCAAGCAAGGAAAGTGAGATCTGGCCACAAATATAGCAAGCAAGGAAAGTGAGATCTCCCGCAAATATAGCAAGCAAGGAAAGTGATATCTGGCCACAAATATAGCAAGCAAGGAAAGTGAGATCTGGCCACAAATATAGCAAGCAAGGAAAGTGAGTTCTCCCGCAAATTTGGCAAGCAACCGGCCATATCAGAACTACCCCCTGACGAGTTTCGAACCTTTGACCTCCCCGCTCCGTAGATGGGCGCCTTAAGCACTAGGCCACGGAGATAATACTTTAATGATAAACTCGGATTGTATATCTTTGACATGTGTTATTCGGAGGATTACTATCTAACTAAATGCTAATCTTGTACTCCCTTAATGGGGTATCAGTTTATCAGTGCTTAGTTACGGCGTTTGATCTCAGTCCGTATAGTTTGTTCATGACCGTAAATGACTTGCATAGCGTCAATAGTGTGAAAGTCGTGATAGCTCAGTGGTAGCGCGTTCGCGAATGGCCCGGATTTCGAGCACCGCTGGAGCCGTTACGATTGTGCCCTTAGGCAAGGCATTTAAATTCCACGTTGCCTCTTCGCTCGCCCTCATGGCGATGGAATCCATCAAGAATGAGGTATCGATAGTGATTAATATAAGCTATAAGAACTTGTTTCGCAATCGATCTAAAAATGTGGATAAATTAATTAGCGCTTTTTTTAATTTGTCATTTATCCAATGACAATACATTTACTATATCCTGTACTTAGTTTAAATGAATTCTCATAGTTACCATTATTAGTAGTACAAATTGACAAGTAAGACATTAAAGGAGGCCCCTCATATTAAATGGATATGAAACGAATGTAAGCGCAAAGACGGGTCTGTAGTCCAGTGGTAACACGCTGGACTGGTAATCCAGGGATCGCAGGTTCAACCCCCCGTCTGACCCTAATAAAATTAACAAGTCTTTCATGATGAAACTTTAAACCGAGGTCTCGTGTCGGTGCTTTACACCATGCACGTAAAAGAACCAGAGGAGACTCTGGAATGTGTCTCTGTCTATATCATTGCACTATCCTCCAAAAATCTAAAATGACTAATATCTTTTTTATGACTATCTCTCATATGGGCAACCGGTAGCGACGATAAATAATCGTAAAACACACACTGAGACTGCGAAGAAAGATCAACACACACAGATCGTTCGGAAAGTTATGCATGGTGATATTAACGCGCAAGCCTTTTGACATTTTACTAGATAAGGAATTCAAGAGCGCATTATATGGAGCCTCTGATCCAATAGTGGCCCAAACGTTTAAGTGGATGACAAGCCACGTTGCACAAATGTTACATAATGTCAACAGAGGACGACGCCTTATGACTTACGAATAACAGTTCGTATGACCTCAACCAAGGGCACGCCGATAATGCACTAGCTATATGCTGCTGCATAGCTCGATTGCGCCATTCACCAACCGAGTGGAGCACGCGTGCAGTTTAGAATAACTTGTGGTTCTGGACATCCGTGGCTTTGTATTCAGTATAGCTACAAGATCATAGGTGAGTGAACAAATACGTTACAAAAAACATATTCTATTATTCTTCCTATGATGTAGGATGCAGTGTGATGCTACGTTGATCCTTATAATAAGAAAAAAATCTTCAGTGACAGAAATTTTAGTAAAAAAAATGGTTATTTAATGTTTGTGTCTGGATTTATGTACTGTTTTTATTATCTTTTAATTCATTATTGTACAACGCCATTGAATATGTATTTATATGTAGAAATAGGCGTTTAAGCAAATAAACAAGTTTCAAGTTTATGATGAAGAAGTAGTCATATTCGCTATATAATGTCTATTTCAGTAATTGATTTTGACTTACTACTCTTTTTTGGCTTTCCCAGTAGATAGGTAGTGCATATTTCATATTAGCATATGTGGAAGACGTGATAGCGCAGTAGTAGCGCGTTCGCTTCATGTGCGAAAGGCCTGGAGTTCGACTCCGGCTGGAACCGTTACGAGTGTGCCCTTATGCAAGGCATTTAAATTCCACCTCTTCTCTTTCCCTCGTGGCGATGGATTCCATCAGGAATGAGGTCTCGGGAGTGATTAATATAAGTTGTAAGAATTTTTTTTAAAAACGTTATTTATTTTACAACGATTGCGAAGCAAGTTTTAACAACTTATATTAATCACTCTCGTTGGCTCGAATGAAAAAGCGTATATGTGGTCATTCGTGTGGGAGGAAACCGGAGTACCCGGAGAAAACCAACCTGTCCGATCTGGCGACCACCATACCATCCGAGGATCAAACTGATCGCATTTTGAGAAGCGAGCGCGCTAACCACTGCGCTAATCGGACAGCCCAAAGAACTGTAAGAACTTGTTCTAAAATCGAGCTAAAATAAATTTGTATAAACTATTTCATACTAAGATGTGTGTTTGTGTCAGCATATGCTTGACTTATATTTCACCGAAGGAACATTGGCAGCATTATTAGCATTGACAGCTTTTTACGTTTATAAGTATTGCTGTTTTTTACAGTGCAAACTCAAAATGAGCAACATCGTAAATTACAACAGCGCCTCCAGTAACTATGACAACCAAAGGTTCCCTATGGGTGTCGACGTCATTGCTGCTATGTTGCCGTTTCATTGTCGGAAACCAATACAGGCAAGTTTTCATTTGTTTGTTTGTTTGTTTGTTTGTTTGTTTGTTTGTTTGTTTGTTTGTACCACTGGAGCCTGCCCAGGAAAGGTGTTGTTAGGTAAACTGCCCGCCGGCGATATAGCCCAAAATGGTGCTGATGCAGGCTTAAAACCCGAAATATAACATAACATTGTTTGTTTATTTGTGTGTGGGCTTAATGTAGCACCGACAGCTTAGGTCATATGGGACTATCCAACTACTATAGGTGGAGGAAGACCCCAGGGTGACCCTCCGAGTAGTTCAGGATTCCAGCCAATCAGGGGTAACCGGGTAGAACAACAGGCTCCCATTATTGTTTGGAAAACCCAGACGTGAAAGCCCAGCAAGTTAGCTATCCACCATCTTTTAATTAAATGAATTCTTCTTATTCTTAATCATTCTGAGTTTTAATGATTACAATATTTTAGGAAATACATGTCTTAGACGCAGGATGCGGAACCGGAAACTACGCCAAGGCGCTTATTGAATATGGCATCGGTCACGTGACTCTACTTGACGCGTCATCAGGAATGTTGGAGAAGGCCAAGGTCAAGCTTGCTGATGCAATAAACGCGGGAAAAATCAAAGAAGCAGTTAATGCGACAATGCCTACACTTCCGTTTCCAGATGCAAGCTTCGACGCTGTAATGTACAACCTCGTAAGTATCACGCTTGTTTTTCTATGACCTCCATTGGCAGATTATAGATAAAGTTCGATTTATCACGAAACATATATCGTCCGACTCTTTATAACGACGCTCACATGAAACGACGCGGCTTATGTTTTGACCTCGTTTTCAATATTCACAATATCCGGTGACGTTATTTTCATCTGCAGTGGTTGTAAACATGATACGGGATTCCCCAGACTAAATGTGGAAAGTGAGAGATTACAAGATAATTTTTATATCAATGTTATTGCAATCAGTCTGTTTTAACAGCAAAATTCAAATGCAACTTTGTGCATTACATTAAATAGCTAATATTTTGCAATATGCTACTGCAAACATAACAATGTGTGGTCTGTCTGCTCAGATAAGCTCTGCGTATCGGTAGGTCACGTGACAATTGATTCACTGTTAGGAAAGGTGTATGCGTTATATACGTTATTGCTGTGATCCCTCTGTGATAGTAAAATAGATCTCGAACTAATCAATATCTGTGCAGGCTCACAAACGCAAGAATAAACAGTATGCAGCAACTTCTATGACCACTGTTTTTATGCATGTACGGACTACTGGGAGTGCTATAAGGACAACAGCAAGGCATAATTTCTAGTTAAATGTTATTATTTACAAATTGTTCATAGTTATAGTTTATATACGGCAAAACAGGGACACTTTTCCTGTTTATTAGCATAATTAAATAAAGGCATGTTGTACACTCAGTTTTAATGTAATTTAGTGATGCAGAATTAATTTTCAGGCTAGTTTGAGATGACGTATAATGACGTATAATACATGTAATGCGCAGAGCAGATACAGGCGAGTGAATTAACTATATTTAGAACGACATTTAGTCAACCAATGAAATGCGTCGTAATAGACGTTTCTCGGCTCAGAGGAATTCCCAATAGCGGCATGAGTCGATGTGATATTTTGACACTAAATAAGCGTAATAAGCATAATTTCTCGCGATGAATATGTAGAAAAGGATCTATTTATACAGATACTACACTATTTACATGAGTTCATTCGTTTTATGTTAGGTCATTGTTGATTCTTCGCTTAGATGCGTCGGAACTCGGTATTCAAGGATATTTGTCCTACTAGTTGGAATCCTTTGTTTTTATTGTTGTTCTTTAATCAGATGCTGTGGTATAATAGATGTGATTTTAATTTATTGATAACATATTTCTGCAGTAACGTATCCATTGGATATACAGTAGGATATCTATTGAAATGTAATAATCCAATAATTATATGATGCGAAACGCTTGTAAATTGATAGCATGTTTGTGCAAGGGAAGCCACGATGAAAACAGAGGAAACCAATAAAAAGACATATCCTCCTGAGAAGTCAGGGGGAAGTAACTTTCATTACGTATTGAAATGTCTATGAGTGACATCTGTAATTTTCTATTACCTCCCTTGGCAGATACAGTCTGATTTATTCCAATATGTGAATAGGTCTTTTTAGTTGGAATCCTTTGTTGTTACTGTTGTGTCCTAACCAGATGTTGCGGTATGATATCTGTCATTTTATCAAAAACGTGTTAATTAAATGATCACATTATTTTACAAATCAGTATATACCCATTGCATATACTGTTGGAGATCTGTTGAGCTATAGTAATTTAATAATCATAAGAAGTAATAGTGGTATAAAGCATGTTGTGCAAAGGAAACAACGATAAAAACAGAGGAAAACACTTAATAGGACCTATCTACTTTTAGGGAGTATTCAGGGGCAGTAACTCACCGATGTCTCTCATTAGCAATCGCAATTTGGCAGCCTGCCATGTATGATACATTCCTCTCGCATTATGCAATTACATTATTGCAACAATTACATCGGCTATAAACAATTAAAAAAAAAAACCACTTGTAGCCTATTAACACTGATGGCTACGGTATCGAACCCCGCTCAGACCGTGTATCTTTATATGAAAAAGTTGGCAGTTTCTTACGGAGGTTGATGCACAGAGTACTGGTTAACCGCTGGAGCCAGCTAAGGAAAGATGTTGTTGTAAACTGCTCGTCGTCCATATTTGTGGCTGTCCGATTAGCGCAGTGGTTAGTGCGCTCGCTTCTCACTAATGCAACCTGGGTTCGATCCTCTGACCGGGCAGTATGTAAGATGGTACGATGGTCGCCAGATCGGACAGATGGGTTTTCTCCGGGTACTCCGGTTTCCTCCTACACGAATGATCACATTTACCTTTTCATCCGCGCCAACGAGAGTGATTAATATAAAGTATTCAAACTTTCTTCGCAATCGTTGTAAAAGAAATAAGGTGTAAAAGTTTTAAATTAAAACCATATGGACAACAGGTAGCGACGTTAAATTAAACGTTATAAAACTCATGTTGATACAATAGGTTTACCATCAGTCATTTTTGTCCTTGCCTTTGCTGTGTCTCATACCATGGTTTTTTTTAAAAATAACTTGGTATATAATCTTACTATAATAGGAGAAATTGTCACGCGCAAAATCCAGTCCATTGCTCAAATGTCACGGTCTCGCTTAGTTGTCAAAGTTGCCTTTACTGTGTCTCATACGATGGTTTTTAAAAAAATAACTTGGTATATAATCTTACTATAATAGGAGAAATTGTCACGCGCAAAATCCAGTCCATTGCTCAAATGTCACGGTCTCGCTTAGTGGTCAAAGATTTCAAAATGGGTTGTCCTATGATTATGATATGATTATGTACAAGTCTGATGTTCCTATGCCCATTGATAGAGTTTCTAAATATGTTCATCATAATAAGACGGGAGTAAAACCAAGCCTAAATGCTCAAATGTCAAGGTCACACTTAGCTGTAAAAGTGTTCTAGATGTCTCTCCAACAATTTATTTCATTTTGCGTGAAAGAGTACTGGAACTTACCCGTGTTACAAACCTAGTTAAACCTCGAAAGCACGTACAATACAATAGTTAAATGAAACTCTTTCAATGGATTGTCTTATTTCTCCACAGGTTCTTCATCATTTAGAAAACAATCCGGATGGCAAAAATTACCCAGTTATCACAAAGGCACTAACAGAAGCCAGGCGGGTTGTGAAGCCAGGTGGAGTCGTCATCATCAATTCGGGCTCACCAGCGAGGTGCTACGAGAACATCTGGTATGTTCACCTCAACAAAGAAATTGCAAAACGTCATTTAAAGCATTATCCTAAAGATCAGATGTGGCACGAGATTTGCCGGAAATCCGGTTTGCTAAGCTCCTCCTTCATGGATGTCAACGTAAATATCCCAGAATCCACTTACCCAATTCTTCAGGATCCGGAAGGTCCGTTGAATAAGGAGTGGCGGGATAGTAACTCGTATTGGGGGACAGTAACGGAGGCCGAATTGGTAGATATACATAAGAAGATTAAGGAGATGAAAGCAGCGGGCACCTTGGAGAAGTTTGTGAAAAGCTACGACGTTTGTAATGGCTTCTATAACGTATTTACTTTAGTCTTTGCCAAACCTGTGTAAAACAATAGCACTACAAGTGCGTGCATACACTTAGTGTTGTACTCGAACAGTTTAGAATTGTTAAACAATGTATATATATCATAAATAATAAAATGTTGGTGTGTTACGTTTATTTATCGTCGTTACCGGTTGCCCATATGAGCGACGCCTCCTGAAGATATTATTCATTTTAGATTGTTGGAGGATAGTGCAATGATACACAGAGAGAGAGAGAGAGAGAGAGAGAGAGAGAGAGAGAGAGAGAGACCCATTCCAGAGTCTCCTCTGGTTCTTTTACATGCACGGTGTAAAGCACCGACACGAGACCTCGGTTTAACGTCCCATCTGAAATTTATATTAGGGTCAGACCTGCGATCCCTGGATTACCAGTTCAGCGTGTTACCACTGGACTACATATCCGTCTGTAATTGAATTTTACATCGGAACATATGATATATATATTTCCTTCGGTATGTGCTCTGTCAAATGCCAGGTCAACCAATGTCATAGATAAGGTGCTATCTAAACTCCAGATACTCCAGGTCAATGGGTCACAATAATATATGAACAAGACAAAGCCTCAAAGCGACCTCAGGCATATCATTATTCGAGTAGTTATATGGTATCTAAATAATATGACATATCAACGGAGAAAGCCGTGGAAATCGCGATAGCGCAATGGAAGCTTATATAATTAAACGTAAAACAAAAAATAAAGTACAAATTAAATGCTGCGCAGTAGATGGTATATGTCCACTCTGCAGACTTGGAAGTCAAGTGCCTTAACCACTCGGGAACGTAGGCCCCACATTAGGTTTGTGTTGACCTTTATTTGAACCACTATTTTAAGTAAATATAGTATGGTTAACGATTGCCTACCAGCCTGGCGCCAGGCATACACGCATATTATTCGGGAAATACTGATGCTCATAAAAAGAGGTGTCTCATAAGTCAGATATGACTAGCCCTTTAAATAGGTGTGACACTATAATAAACAAACACTTTACTTTACCTTTATAATCAAAATTAGGGTAATATCTAACTGAACAGTGCTAGCTTATAGCCCAGTTTCACATGACAACAACATAGTTCACAATGTATACAGTGAATGAAAGGTGTTGTAGTTGTTATGATTTATATTTGTAAGAGTGTCAATGTGTCATTGTGCCAACCCCCGGGACCGTGTGCCCATTGACGTCAAATCAATTGCCTCTCACCCCAGTGTAATCGAATCACAATGGATGTGCCGATTTCTTTCATGTGAGCAAGCTAATCAACTGGGGGTCGGTGGTTCTTCCCGGGTGGCCGTCCCTGTCTATCCGTGCGTGAAATACTACTATGATGGGCACCCGTGATCTTCCGCCATCGATAATAGCTGGAGAGTCGCCATATCACCTGAGCTGTTGGTGCGACTTTAAACCCCACAAAACAGTCGTGTGTGTTTTACGTTTATTTATTGTCGCTACCGGTTACCCATATGAGCGACGCCACCTGAAGAGATTAGTCGTTTTAGAATGTTGGAGGATAGTGCAATGATACAGACAGCGACACATTCCAGAGCCTCCTCTGGTTCTTTTACGTGCACGGTGTAAAGCACCGACACGAGACCTCGGTTTAAAGTCCCATCTGACAGACTGTTAATTTTATTAGGCTCAGACAGAGAATCGAACCTGCGATACCTGGATTACCAGTCCAGCGTGTTACCACTGGACTACAGATCCGTCTTTCAAAATAGTCGAATTGATATGCTAGTCCATGTTCATATGACATCAACATATTTCACAATAGATAATATGAATGAAAGATATGGACGATGTTTTGTCTCTGCACAATTTTATCTTAGCTCGATTGCGAAACAGGTTCTTGCATTAGTTCTACTACTGTATAAGTAGATATATTAGCGGAGGTTTTATTTTGACTATATTGGCGGTCAGTAACGATTCCGCCAAATCTAAACCTCGCCAATATAGTGCATCTTAACTTACCGTCAATGTTTACAACATGAAAGCAAATGTGTAGTATTTCTTTGCCATTTAGCTTTATACATGTTTGTTAATTTAATACCAATGATCACATATTTGGGATATTCAATCACATATTATTTGGCATATCCAATCACACATTTGGGATATCCAATCACACATTTGGGATATCCAATCACATATTTGGGATATCCAATCCCATATTTGGGAGATCCAATCACATTCTTGGGAGGCATCGTAATCTGATATTGCTAAAACCTGTGGATCAACCCGTTTTCTTTTCTTTGTATTCACACATATATACTATTATATCAAACTGAAGTAATTTATGCAATAAAATAAACATAGAAAGTGGAATACTGTGCAACATATAATGACCCCATTGTACTCGGTTATCTCTCTTGATATCATAGTACATTATATAAAACATGTACAGCCTGTTATCGGGTACAGTCATCAACATGGGACGGGTCTAGGAATTGGTTTTAGGGGGGTCTGGTGGCATGTACCCACAGTAAATGTGTTGGTGTACAATGCGTTAGGTGCATTCTGTTGTATATATCAGGGTGTTTTGATTGTGAGAAATAACAGCGAAACATGTGTATGGTTGTCCGATTAGCGCAGTGGTTAGCGGAGCTCGCTTCTCACAAATGCAACCCGGGTTCGATCCTCGGACCGGGAAGTATGTGAGGTGGTACGGTTGTCGCCAGATCGGACATGTGGGTTTTCTCCGGGTACTCAGGTTTCCTCCCACACAAATGACCACATATACGCTTTCATCCGCGCTAACGAGAGTGATTGATATAAGTTGTCAGAACTTGCTTGGCAATCGTTGTAAAATAAATAAAGTTTAAACATATGTATTATATTTAATATCCCTTAGGTCATGATCGAAGGCAAAACATAGTTCGCTATGATATATATTCCTGGGCTAGATTTTAATAAACCGTATACCGTACAAATGTAAAATGTTGTTTTTATATTGTAGTTAACGAGCGAGGGAAATGTTAATATAATAACCCCTCAAAGGTGGTGTCGCAGATGCACCCCTGGATCCACACGTGGTCAACTATCTTGTTATGTGTACACTGTTTTCACCATGGATAATAACACTACACTATACATATATAAGTACATATATAGTATATATATATATATGACTGTTTTCTGATAAATAAATTAATCTGTGTGTGATATTGACAACATTAAATTAGAACACCAATTTGTAAGCACTATGTCATATTCTTAATTTCAGAATTCAGGTTTATATTCATATAAATATTTAGATTTGATATTCGCAAAATCAGACAATTATAACTATAGAGATTGAAACATCTATTCACGATACTGAAACAAAACAGATGTGAGGAAATCCGATTTCAATTTATAAATATATAATATAACACCTAAAAACTATTCGCATTAACATGAAAATGACGAAATGATGAAATTAACGTCACAGTTGTTGATAGTTCTTGTATGTGTATGCTCGTGTGAAGCACAGGTACGGTATGGCGACTTCGTGGCAGAGATTCGACAAGCACAACGCAAGTACGAGGACATGCAGGAACTATCCCCCGACTTGACTAGCGATATACAGCTCACGGGACAGTTACTGCAACAGCTATGCAACAAGGAGAACGCTAAAATCCGTGCGGAGGAACTGCTGCAATCCGGACTGGGAGCGATAAGTCCTTATGAAGTGGGCGAGGTGTGTCTTAATCATACCAAACTCTTACTGGAAGGGGTTGTGCAGAATGAAAACTGGGCTCTAAGAAGTAAGCACAACTCATAACTAGCTTAGTTAATATAGTGTTGTATTATGATATACAGTCTACACTCGTTATGTCAAAGTCGGTTATGTCGAAGTAGGATGAAAGTCCCGTTTCAGACACTATTTTAAATATAACTGGCTCCGTTTATATCAAATTTCGGCTATGTCGAAGTATTTTGCTCGGTCCCACGGAATTTGACAGAGCGGATATAAACTGTGTGAATCTCGATTTCGAAGCAAATATTTTATAATAATAATAACAATAATGATAATAAAGACTCTGTTTTACTCAATTAACAAAAGTTAATCTAACTCAACATATATTCAAATGAAATGCAATCAAAAGATAGAACTATAATTAAGAACTGCACATTGGAATTATATAATAATGTTAAAGCTGAAAAAGTAGAAAACTATATATAATATGTTTTGGAATATGGTAATATATGGAAGTGTCTAGTAGAGAAACTATATATAATATGTTTTGGAATATGATAATATATGGAATTGTCTAGTAGAGAAACTATATATAATATGTTATGGAATATGATGATATATGGAATTGTCTAGTAGAGAAACTATATATAATATGCTATGGAATATGATGATATATGGAATTGTCTAGTAGAGAAACTATATAAATATGTTATGGAATATGATGATATATGGAATTGTCTAGTAGAGAAACTATATATAATATGTTATGGAATATGATGATATATGGAATTGTCTAGTAGAGAAACTATATATAATATGTTATGGAATATGATGATATATGGAATTGTCTAGTAGAGAAACTATATATAATATGTTATGGAATATGATGATATATGGAATTGTCTAGTAGAGAAACTATATATAATATGTTATGGAATATGATGATATATGGAATTGTCTAGTAGAGAAACTATATATAATATGTTATGGAATATGATGATATATGGAATTGTCTAGTAGAGAAACTATATATAATATGTTATGGAATATGGTGATATATGGACTTGTCTAGTAGAGAAACTATATATAATATGTTATGGAATATGATGATATATGGACTTGTCTAGTAGAGAAACTATATATAATATGTTATGGAATATGATGATATATGGAATTGTCTAGTAGAGAAACTATATATAGGCCTAATATGTTATGGAATATGATGATATATGTAAATGGCTAATAGAGTAGAAAAGGGGAATGAGACAATTAATGATAATAAATCTATATAACAATGTACAGATATGACTTATTATATATGGGCATCTTGTATGAAATCAGCTTAAAGACAGCAATCCGCAGAATCTAGTAACTATAGCAATGGTAATGTCCAAACGTGCTAAATCAATACAATATCAGTACAAAAATATTACGCGCCGGTGGATGGGCCGATCTGTGGCACGTACGTGACTGCGTTGTACTTGGTCGTAAGTACAGTCGACGACGACAGAGATTTTGGGAGGTAAACGGCTGTTGTCCCTGATACGCCCGTGTGACGTTAGCCCCGCGACAACAGTACACTCTCCGACGCTGGTCTCCTTGTTGGGGAGTGACTCCGCAATGTTTTATTGGGGGGGGGGGGGAATAAGAATATTAGACTGTTTCTAATAATTATAATGTTTATTTAGTAATATCGTAATAGTGAACAGAAAATGCTGTGGTCAAATATTCGCACAGTAGTTCAACGTCATATGCACTGTACAAGCTGTCAGTACCTAGAACTTGGCATTTAACAATAGACAAACAGTTATTTATTTCATAAATAATTTATCTAATAAACAACCAAAAATGTTACTATCAAGTTTCACAACCATTTCCCAAAAATCACTCCTTATTAAATAATTTGTTAACCAAATAGCACACCTTAGAGTTTATTATGGCCGAAAGTTCCGAAACAGATGTGCTATGGAAATTTTAGAAGCTGCGGAGTCTAGAATGAACCACTGCAGTGCTTATATACCCTCAGACCATCTCCCCACACAACTATGTGTGGCCACAGGTGTGTTGGTGGATTCCACAAGTGTGGCTGTGAATCCCACAGTAAAAGCTGTGGAAGAACGCTCCACACAAAACTCGGTGGCCACAGATTTATGTGTGGGACAGGTGCGCGTGACTAAAACTCGCTTGAAACACCCAATGAGAGCAATAAAACATGAACTAAACACATAAACATGAATATTAACCTCAAATTTACGTTTCCGTAGCGTATTCAAACTGTACATATTAAATAATTCACCCGAGTCTGTCTGCAAACTACAACGAACTGCACTCAGTATTTACACAGGTCGCCTAGCGACTATTCACCATGAAAAACAAAATGGCTGATGCAGATCAGATACTGGTCAGACACCGCTATTGCAATTTCCATAGGCCA
>CM026400.1:7992818-8038648 GCA_014843695.1 Archivesica marissinica
CGTGTCTCAATCTGTTAACTTTATCTTAGAGACGGATATGTAGTCCAGTGGTAACACGCTGGACTGGTAATCCAGGGATCGCAGGTTCGATCCCCGTCTGACCCTAATAAAATTAACAGTCTTTCAGATGGGACGTCAAACCGATGTCTCGTGTCGGTGCTTTACACCGTGCACGTAAAAGAACGAGAGGAGACTCTGGAAAATCTAAAATGACTAATATCTTCAGGAGGTGTCGCTCATATGGGTAACCGGTAGCGACGATAAATAAACGTAAACACACACACTTTATCTTGAATGTGGATGGGAAACGCACTCGACGCCACATACACAAATTGATATTATTTTACAAGATGATAAATGGACTAGTGCCAGATTATTTATACGCCCTCGTTCCAGTTTCAGTTGGTCAGGCAGCAAATGGATCACTGAGGAACAGTACAAATCTCCTTAACATCCCTGGCAGAACTTCTCAATATGTCTTTTCTTCCATTAACAATTGGAATGCTTTTCCACAGGAAACTAAGGATATTGATACACTTGCTTCTTTCAAATATTGCATGAACTCTAATAAACCGAATCCTAATCCACTCTTCTATCATGGTGTCCGCCGTGTCCAAGTCCTCCATACCCGTATTCGAAATGATTGCAGTGCTCTAAATCAACATTTATTTTCGAGAAATATTATTAACTCTCCACTCTGCAGATGCGGAGCTAATGTATCAGTCACCACTACTTATTCCAATGTCCTCATTATTCAGACACCAGAATAAACCCTTATCAACACCATAAGGTCCGGAGTTCGAGCCCCGCTGGAGCCGTTACGATTGTGCCCTTAGGCAAGGCATTTAAATTCCACGTTGCCTCTTCTCTCTCCCTTGTGGCGATGGATTCCATCAGGAATGAGGTCTCGAGAGTGATTAATATAAGTTGTAAGAACTTGTTTCACAATCGAGCTAAAATAAATTTGTATAAACTAAGCCCGTTGACAGACATTTCTCTTACAGTTCATTTGTACGGTGATGCTAATCTAAGTGAAGAGATAAACAAGGCGTTATTTGATGCAGTTCACCAGTTTATTACAGCAACAAAGATATTTGATAACGGATACTATAATGTGTGTATCTTCCTCTTCCATCTTCGTATAAACGATTCCCACCTCGTTCTCTCTATCTATCTATCTCTCTCCTCACCCCCTCTCTCGCCTCACCATTTCCTACATTGACTGCACGTAATCGGACTGGTACGCCAGTCTGATTAATTACTTCATCATCATCATCATCTCCATATTATTTTTATTTACACTTATATCATTACAGTTGAATAAAAATGTGTCACATTCATAAATGTATATACACTCTGAGTGGGTCTAATCTGAGTGGGTCACACATAATAGATAATAAAATCCATGTTCATAGTTAATCTATTTTTAAGGGTTTGGTGGGTCAGTAGGGTGTCCTACAATACATATAATATACACATCAACCCAAAGCAAAGCAACTACAAACACGTGCAGGATATTATCTAAATATCTATTTACGAGGGGTCAGTAGGGTGTCCTACACTACATATAATATACACATCAAACCAAAGCAAAGCAAATACAAACACGTGCAGGATATTATCTAAATATCTATTTACGAGGGGTCAGTAGGGTCAGTAGGGTGTCCTACACTACATATAATATACACATCAAACCAAAGCAAAGCAAATACAAGCACGTGCAGAATATTATCTAAATATCTATTTACGAGGGTTCGCTAGGGCCAGTAGGGTGTCCTACAATACATATAATATACACATCAACCCAAAGCAAAGCAAATACAAACACGTGCAGGATATTATCTAAAAGCAAGTAAATAATAATTGCAATTCAATAAAAAAGACTGCAGAATAACAAGCCTAGCTGATGATACTTATATTTAATTTAAATGACCAAATGAGAAAAGGGAATTTTAACTAATCATTCAAATTAAATGGGACATGGGACAACATGGGACAACCTGGGATGTTACCTGTGGCACTGTATAATAAATCCTATAAATAGATCTTTTGGTCTAATATAATTGAACAGAGGAAAACATGAACTTGTCCTTAGATGCTATATCCATGAAGTTTGGGGATTGAAAAAATGCCCCCCCCCAAAGGTGAGATGTTAATATATTAGCCAACCAGCGAGCTTGTTACTAATTTCTTTCATACAAACTCTCATACTATAGGTGGTGTTATTGATTGATACAGATCGAACACCACTAATTTATCATCTGTGACATAGACATATGATACGATAATTGTGTATTACAGTGACTAAATATCGTGAATATATTATATAATGTTATGTACATACACGTAAAAGCATATAGTTAATTATTCCTCTTTCTGCCAAGTAAAACCTTTTCTAGTCCCATCATCGGAGACTCGAACGCCAGAGATATAACAAACGATGCGGCGTAAGTGATACATAGATGTCCCAGGAATAAGTATATCTGAAAGAGTGAATATGTACATGTACACCGGTCTGCGCAAACAAAAGTGGCTTTTTTATTACCTCCCTTGGCAGATTATTACCTCCCTTTCTGTTGGAATCCTCTGGTTCTTTTGCGTGCACAGTGTAAAGCACCGACACGAGACCTCGGTTTAAAATCGTATCTGAAAGACTGTTCATTTTATTAGGGTCAGACGGTATATAGTTCGCTGACGGTCCCGTGACCTATATACATTACAACTGAGACTTTATTTAACGAGAGAACTCATTTAACAAGAGTAATCTACCATGAGGCCCTCAACATATAATTATATACAAATCAAATGCAATGAAAAGATACGACATGATCGGCTACGTGATACTGATAACACGACCGCAAAAAAGAAATTAACTGATATATTATTTATTATTCTTAGACAGAGGCGTCGCAAGTGGGGCCGCAGGGGCCGCGATCGCGGCCCCAATATTTGGGCGACGCGGCCCCAATATTTGGGCGACATGGCCCCATTATTTTGCCGAGGCGGTCCCCTTGACAAGATGGCTCGAGGTTGTGCGGAGATTAATCCTTACACTTGATTTGTGCCACACAAATGTATTTCGCCGTCCGACACCCGCCCACCCCGCCCTCGCCCTTCGACTGAGATTTATTTTGCCTTTTTGTAGACAGTCTGGAACTTATGGATTATGCTGTGTGTTTGTCAATGTCGCATTCATGATTAAATGTTGTTATCACTCAATGCGCAACTGGTTTGTCCTACTTAAGCACTGCGTACATGTACTTGGATATTGCCCAATACGCTCATACACACACTAAGCATGGGACTATGGAAGCAACCCACCCAAAGCCTAGTTTTGTTTTTTCAACAGTAGATCTAATTAGCCTTCACATATAAATGTTCTCCAAATCATGAAATGTTACTGCAAAACATCATTTGAACCGGTTACTTGTGCAACTTGCGACATGCGAAATAGCGACCTGTGTACCGGGAAATCGCGTCTGAGGCGTTCTGGTTTTCCAAATTTTCTTGGGGGCGGATCCCAAACCCCCCGCCATACCATGCGTCTCGCACTTCGCGCTCGCGGCCCCAATGAGAATTACCTTCCGACGCGCCTGTTCTATCATATATGTATGTGTGTAAACGTATATGTATGTATATATGTGTGATGGGTGTGTATGTGGCACATATGTGTGATGGGTGTGTATGTGGCACATATGTGTGTTTTTGTGAATGCATGTGCATGCATATATGGGCATTTTGTGTATGCATTGATATACATGTATGGGTGTGCTTACGCATGTTTGTATATATACTTTAAACTATTATGGCAATAACCTACATTTGCAAATGTCAATTGCAATATGTGAGAGAAACCCCATCACTAGACGTAGTCTGCCTTATTATGTTTCGTTATTATAAAAAAAAATGTTTATGAAATTAAAAAAATGAATACAAAAAAGAGATGGGAAAAAAAAAAGAAATATTTTTATTTGATTGTATTATTGCGCGGTTGATTTTATAGGTTGGAACGTGTTACCCGAACCAAACCATGTTGAGCCCTAACTGTATAACTGTATAGTTTGTTACCACTTCCAAATCATCCCAGTGCATGAGAGTTCGTCTGCTGGTGAAGTACACATTCAGTACGAGCGGGTGAATCAGGTAAGCACAGTACGTCAGGCGACTGAGTGGTATTATGCTGCCCCATGACAACAATGCATTTACAGGTCCTGAAAAAAATAGATATAACTTTAAAATAATTATAGTTCAGATCCTTTCTTCGCCATGGTACTCTTTTACAGCGGTTATACATTCGGTAAGATTGGGTGAACTATGTAGCACAGTTTGTCAGGAGCGACCACTCATGCATGGATAGTCATCTTAGATTCATCTTAGATTTTGGAGGATACAGACAGATACTCATTCCAGTATCTCCTCTCGTTCTATTTACGGGCACGATGTAAAGCACCGACACGAGACCTCAGTTTAAAGCCAAACCTGAAAGACTGTTAATATGTTAAGATTCTAATGTTATTATTAAAACCTACGTACCGCCATATCCGGTTGCGCATGCAAATATCACCCAGGCAACACACATTCCCCACGCAGTTCTGGATGTGGCGTTATAAAGTGCTGATACTCCGACTGAAAATTCTGGAGGCGAGCCATCCGGTGTGTACAAACCATACAGAATCGCCATAGCTACTGCAGCAGCAACCGTCCAACCAATACAGTTTATTAGCTAAAATAGAGCAGAATTGCAAGTTCAGCGTGTACAACCCATACAGAATCGCCATAGCTACTGCAGCAGCAACCGTCCAACCAATACAGTTTATTAGCTAAAATAGAGCAGGGTTGCAAGTCCAGCGTGTACAACCCATACAGAATCGCCATAGCTACTGCAGCAGCAACCGTCCAACCAATACAGTTTATTAGCTAAAATAGAGCAGGGTTGCAAGTCCAGCGTGTACAACCCATACAGAATCGCCATAGCTACTGCAGCAGCAACCGTCCAACCAATACAGTTTATTAGCTAAAATAGAGCAGGGTTGCAAGTCCAGCGTGTACAACCCATACAGAATCGCCATAGCTACTGCAGCAGCAACCGTCCAACCAATACAGTTTATTAGCTAAAATAGAGCAGAATTGCAAGTTCAGCGTGTACAAACCATACAGAATCGCCATAAAATTAAAGACAGTTTAGTCAATATCATTGCATCTAAATATGTTTTATCAGAAGGGAATATTATCTAAGCGGCAAATTATTGTTTGTCCGGTTCGGCAATGACAGAAGTCTGCACTTCAATTCCAGTTCTCCACTCCGTGAATATTCCGAATTTTGTAACAACACTTCGATATTTCGAACCACCGACCTTCCGCAAGCAAGTTGGATAGTGTCCTCACGTGAAGGAATGCGAGACCCCTAGTGACATTCGAACATAGGCCTACAGCGGTGTGTGGCAAGTGATATGAAGTCAACGACCATAACATCTCGGTCACAGATGACTCGACCATGGAGGAATCGGTTACTGAAGAATCGACCCTGGAGGAATCGGTTACGGAAGAATCGACCCTGGAGGAATCGGTTACGGAAGAATCGACCCTGGAGGAATCGGTTACGGTAGAATCGGCCCTGGAGGAATCGGTTACGGTAGAATCGACCCTGGAGGAATCTGTTACGGGAGAATCAACCCTGGAGGAATCGGTTACGGTAGAATCGACCCTGGAGGAATCGGTTACGGTAGAATCGACCCTGGAGGAATCGGTTACGGGAGAATCGAGCCTGGAGGAATCGGTTACGGAAAAATCGACCATGGAGGAATCGATTACGGAAGAATCGACCCTGGAGGAATCGGTTGCGGGAGAATCGACCCTGGAGGAATCGGTTGCGGGAGATTCGACTCTGGAGGAATCGGTTGCGGAAGAATCGACCCTGGAGGAATCGGTTGCGGGAGAATCGACCCTGGAGGAATCGGTTGCGGGAGATTCGACTCTGGAGGAATCGGTTGCGGAAGAATCGACCCTGGAGGAATCGGTTGCTGAGGAATCGACAAAAACGCATATTGAATGTATTACGTATACAAATACGGTCATCCAAATGTGTATTGATAGCTATACGCAATTTGTATCAAACCTTTGACATCTTTACTTTGCATTCCGTTCTATATAGAATGTAACCAGTGAAGAATCCAACCACGTACGGTCCAACCCGGTTCCACGGTTTAATATATATCTGCTGCATTGCCTCCACTACATCGGCACTAATAAAATAAAATATATTTATGAGATCGGCAGTAATATAAAAATATATGTACACGATCGGTACAAATAACATAAAATATATGTACACGATCGGCACTAATAACATAAAATATATCTACAAGATCGGTACTAATAACATAAAATATATCTACAAGATCGGCACTAATAACATAAAATATATCTACAAGGTCGGTACTAATAACATAAAATATATCTACAAGGTCGGCACTAATAACATAAAATATATCTACACGATCGGTACTAATAACATAAAATATGTCTACAAGATCGGTACTAATAACATAAAATATATCTACACGGTCGGCACTAATAACATAAAATATATCTACACGATCGGTACTAATAACATAAAATATATCTACAAGATCGGTACTAATAACATAAAATATATCTACACGATCGGCACTAATAACATAAAATATATATACACGATCGGCACTAATAACATAAAATATATCTACACGATCGAAACTATTAACAAACAATAAATCTACACGATCGACACTAATAACATAAAATATATCTACAAGGTCAGTACTAATAACATAAAATATATCTACAAGATCGGTACTAATAACATACAATATATATACACGATCGGCACTAATAACATAAAATATATCTACACGATCGGTACTAATAACATACAATATATATACACGATCGGCACTAATAACATAAAATATATCTACACGATCGGCACTAATAACATAACATATATCTACACGATCGGCACTAATAACATAAAATATATCTACACGATCGGCACTAATAACATACAATATATATACACGATCGGCACTAATAACATAAAATATATCTACACGATCGGCACTAATAACATAAAATATATCTACACGATCGGCACTAATAACATAAAATATATCTACACGATTGGCACTAATAACATAAAATATATCTACACGATCGGCACTAATAACATAAAATATATATACACGATCGGCACTAATAACATAAAATATATATACACGATCGGCACTAATAACATAAAATATATATACACGATCGGCACTAATAACATAACATATATATACACGATCGGCACTAATAACATAAAATATATATACACGATCGGCACTAATAACATAAAATATATCTACACGATCGAAACTAATAACATACAATATATCTACACGATCGGTACTAATAACATAACTTATATCTACACGATCGAAACTATTAACAAACAATATATCTACACGATCGAAACTAATAACATAAAATATATCTACACGATCGAAACTAATATCATAAAATATATATACACGATCGGCACTAATAACATAAAATATATCTACAAGGTCGGCACTAATAACATACAATAAATCTACACGATCGGCACTAATAACATAAAATATATCTACACGATCGGCACTAATAACATACAATATATATACACGATCGGCACTAATAACATAAAATATATATACACGATCGGCACTAATAACATAAAATATATCTACACGATCGGCACTAATAACATACAATAAATATACACGATCGGCACTAATAACATACAATAAATCTTACTAGCGAGCATACTTAATGCTACTCGGACGGACCCGAAGAACAAGCCGCCCCAAGGAGGAACAAGCAGCTCCAAGATATCACCTTTTAGCGCACCATCACTACTACTTTACAAGACAAAATCCAGCGAAGCTGCACATCACGAGGCGAGGGTAAAGAACATGAACCAGCACCATCATCACTCACGAATGTTCAAGTTCTTGGGTAAATTGATACCCAATGTGAACGCTGTTCATATAGACTACTCTCAATAAAATTGCTAATCGGTGAAATGGTGTTTTACAGTATTCGGAGCAAACTTAAAACGATGTAATATCAGTATTCACATGATGTTAGTTGAGACATTTTATTGCATACCTTAATTGGTAAGAAGATAACAAAGTTTACTAAAATATTTAAATATATTAAAGTAAGAAAGAGAGAGAATGAGAGCAAGACAGATAGGGAGAGAGAAAGAGGGAGATAGAGAGGGATAGAGGGATATATAGGGAGATAGATAGAGAGAGATAGAGGGAGAGAGAGGGAGGGAGAGATATATAAACTGAGAGAGGGAGAGAGATATAGAGGAGAGAGAGAGAGAGAGAGAGAGAGAGAGGGAGAGGAGAGAGAGAGAGAGAGAGAGGGAGAGAGAGAGAGAGAGAGAGAGAGAGAGAGAGAGAGAGTAAGATAGAGGGATAGGGGGTAGACAGAAGAGATACAGACGACTCAGATAAAGACATATAATATCCTTTATGCTTATATATCCAACTGGTCTGGAAGTTTGGCCAATTGTCCTTTAGCTGACCACAGATGACTCACCTAAATAAAGCCACAAGTAAAAACAATATGTGTGTGTCTTATTTATTTATCGTCGCTACCGTTTTCCCATAATACTCCTCAGTGAAGATATTTTGGAGGATAGTACAACGATACAGACCCATTACATGAGACCTCGGTTTAATGTCTCATCCGAAAGATATGATATAATTCATTTAGTATGGCATAGCCGGGCATTGAACCTGCGACCCCTTATTACAAGTACAGCGTGTTAACCACTGGGACACTGATCCGCTACATCTTCGTGATAAATTGTTTTAACCAATTTACTTGTAGTATCTGTCAGTCTCGCAGCAACTCCGCCCTACTGCTGTTACAGTGTGTACAGTGTTGTAAACGCAACAGACCGAATGGGGAGTTAACACTGGCAATTAAGTTTAAAGTTTAAACTTGATTTATTTTACATTGATTGCGAAGCAAGTTTTAACAACTTATATTAATCACTCTCGTTGACGCTGATGAAAGCGTATATGTGTTCATTCGTGTGGGAGGAAACCGGAGTACCCGGAGAAAACCCACATGTCCGATCTGGCGACTACCGTACCATCTCACATCTGGCAATTAAGTAGTGTCCACTAAATGACTGATCTGCCACAAATAAACGATACGTATCCAACATATACTTACTTATACATTATGTTTGGGCTGAGCTCGTAATGGCTGGAGATTATTCCGGAACTTATGAAATTGCCAAGAATCAGTGCAAGGCAGGAAATACTTCCCAATATTGGTGAACTGCAAATACATGTGGAGAGAACGTCAATAGTATATTGGCGAGGGGGGGGGGCCTCCGTGGCAAGGCAGGAAATACGTCCCAATATTGGTGAACTGCAAATACATGTGGAGAGAACTTCAATAGTATATTGGCGAAGGGGGCCTCCGTGGCAAGGCAGGAAATACTTCCCATTATTGGTGAACTGCAAATACATGTGGAGAGAACTTCAATAGTATATTGGCGAGGGGGGACCTCCGTGGCCGAGTGGTTACGGGTGTTCACTTCAAAGCACTTACCTCCCATCGCTGTATGTTGGAATCGCACTGGGGACGTCCAGTCATTTCATGTGAGGGAACTATCCAGCTGGCTTCCTACTAGGGTGCCCGCCCGTGCATCAAATACTGTTCGTAGGGGCACCCGG
Organism: Archivesica marissinica; assembly: GCA_014843695.1. Classification (NCBI taxonomy): domain Eukaryota; kingdom Metazoa; phylum Mollusca; class Bivalvia; order Venerida; family Vesicomyidae; genus Archivesica; species Archivesica marissinica. The sequence continues at coordinate 8,002,583 of CM026400.1, forward strand.
GGTCTTCCTCCACCAATAATAGCTGGATAGCCGCCAAATAACCTGAGCTGTTGGTGCGACTTGAAACACCCCCCCCACCCCAAACAAGTCTTTTAGGTCTTTAAATTTACTCTATTTGTCCTTGTATTATCTAAATAGTATGTATGTTTAGAATATATATGCGTGGACGAGTGATTAATAATAATAATAAAGACTTTATTGTACGAAATACCTCACATAATTGTACATTGATTATATATACAACATGTATACTGACACCAATAAAGCTGTGCACGTTTATATTGAGCGTTACTTTTTAGTTACAGATTTTAGAATTATGGGTTTTACTATCATGAGTGAAGAAAATAATCCTTCACACATTGCATTAATTTACCCAATAGTTCGCATATTTGTATACCAAATGTGCCTACATTTATTTCTAAAAGGATATAAACAGTCAAAACGTTGTATTCTTAATACTTCTAAGTTTATATATTATGCATTAATCAGTAGGAGTGGACATTAATACATTTTAATACAAATAATCATATTAATACATACAACCCACCGTAAGCATATTTATGCAGAACAGATCCTTGTAATTCGAATTGCTATCTTTTCACAATATTTTATTAAAGAGACCTCTTGGTAATTACTTTTGTGTATCCACTACAATGTGTAATTATTGTATTTGCTTTCAACGTCCTATAGATGTTTTACGCAATAAACTATTGTTGTTGTTGTTGTTGTTGTTATCTCTAAGGCAAGTGCACAGTTTCTTTTTGGTGTCAGAATAGAATAGAATAAAATATGATTACACTAAATCTGCTTGGGGGGGGGACATAATACTACCCCCGGGTCTTCCTCCACCAGTAACATAATACTACCCCCGGGTCTTCCTCCACCAGTAACATAATACTACCCCCGGGTCTTCCTCCACCAGTAACATAATACTACCCCCGGGTCTTCCTCCACCAGTAACATAATACTACCCCCGGGTCTTCCTCCACCAGTAACATAATACTACCCCCGGGTCTTCCTCCACCAGTAACATAATACTACCCCCGGGTCTTCCTCCACCAGTAACATAATACTACCCCCGGGTCTTCCTCCACCAGTAACATAATACTACCCCCGGGTCTTCCTCCACCAGTAACATAATACTACCCCCGGGTCTTCCTCCACCAGTAACATAATACTACCCCCGGGTCTTCCTCCACCAGTAACATAATACTACCCCCGGGTCTTCCTCCACCAGTAACAGCTGGAGAGTCGTCATGTGACCTAAGCTGTGGGTGCGATCTTAAACTCCCAAAATAACAACATAATACTACCAAGGAACAGACACAATTTCAAGGCTATTAGAATGTATCACATATCTAGTCTACAACATAGCATAAAATGTTACTCTGCTTCGATACTCTTTTGGGTGCATAATATACACAGATGCATGTTTTTATTAATGCCAGTATATTTTGGCGTCTCCTACCAATAACAAATGGTACTACACTACCACTGCGACATAACCACACTCTAAACATGTTGCGCCAATAACTATGGAACGCCATAGCTGCCGTATGACGTGCAATGAAGTATGTACTGAACTTAATGACGTTGGTACAACATATAATGTCATGTGTACGGAATATAACAACGTTTTGTACCTAACATATTGAAATTTAACCAAACCAAATGAAGATTTTATGGAACAGAATGACGTTTGTACAGAAAATAATAACGTTTTTCACATGGCAGAATGGCGTATTTCACATGACAGAATGGCGTTTTTCACATAACAGAATCACGTTTTTCACATGACAGAATGACATTTGTACAGCGTAATTATAAACCATAAGACAGCTGTGGCGTTCCATAAATATCGCTCGTTAATAAAGTGGCATTCTCCGCATCACGCAGATTACATGTTAGTTTAAACATTATTTATTTCAGTATTTTACATGTACATAATATACTTAACATTTTACATTTAAATTAACAGCAATAGACTGAAAGGGATTAGAACGAAAGAAAACGTATATAGTTCTTCTCCCTATCAATTGGTTGCTATGCAATCGGCCGGAGCATAATATATTTAACACTGGGAATACGTGATTCCTCATTATAAAGATAGCATGCCATACTTACTAGTATAATGGAACCAGCATAATGGGGCTAATCACATAAAACTGCATGTCATTGGCCAGGTACCAGCTCCATCCCATACACTGCGAATATAGACGTGTACGTACACTGTATATATACTGGCAAGTATACACATGAATCAGCCAGTATACAGTATAATGGAGCTATCACGTGATAAAACAAACTGACATTTCACTTGCCATCTCAAATCGCAGGCACTCTTAGTACATATACCAGCTTATTGAGACGTTTCCGCATTATCGCATGGATCCATGTTCGTCCATTGGAACAATACGGTACCACGTACATATAATACGGTACACGAAATAGCACACCATACATATAATACTGTCCACTGATACATTTAATACCATACATATTCACAGCACATATTTAGTAGTATGGTAAGGCATGCACCGCGCCTGTTGTATGTTGTGCGTAGACGGAACACCGTATATATCTACAATTTACAGAACACCGTACATTTACCATGTTGTATGGAGTGTGTATTTAATTTAATTTTAAACAATTGTATTGTGTTTTAATATGCGTCTTAAACTAGTATGTGTCTTATAGTTCGTTTACGGCCGGATATTGATATGTTTTATGCTTCATCTATGACGTAAATGTAATATTAATATACGACACTATAATAAACTAATTAAGCTGTCCGATTAGCGCAGAGGTTAGCGCGCTCGCTTCTCACCAATGCGACCCCGGTTCGATCCTCGGACAGGGAAGTATGTGAGATGGTACGATGGTCGCCAGATCGGACAGGTGGGTTTTCTCCGGGTACTCTGGTTTCTTCCCACATGAATGACCACATATACGTTTACATCCGAGCCAACGAGAGTGATTAATATAGTTGTTCAAACTTGCTTCGCAATCTTTGTAAAATAAATAAAGTATAAAAAAAGGTACTCCGGTTTCCTCCCACACGAATGACCACATATAAGCTGTCATCAGCGCCAACGAGTGATTAAAATAAGTTGTTAAAACTTGCTAAATAAAGTTTCGACTAATAAACTAATTTGTTTGTTTGTCTGTCTGTCTGTCTATAACACAGTATATATGTAGTAATACGGTGCACAGCACATATTGTATGGTATATTCATGTGGAACACCGTATATGTTTACAGTTTAAAGAACACACAGAACATCGTATATAATTATAATTTACTAAACACAATACAATTACCATATTGTCCGATTTATGCAAATTATTGATGTATAACATATTGGTCCACCATGTATCTCGACACTCTTCGTTTTCCAAGCCATCTTGGGACCAGACGGGTCCATCGGCCCAATATTTGATCGTCGGCACATATAGCATTAGTAACAGCATATAGGGTGGCGTGAGTCTAAAAGTAATATACTAATATATAATATACTAGACAGTTACCTCTGCCCGGCAGGTTATGTTTTTTGTCTTAGTTTGTTGTTTGTTTTGTTTGTTTGTATATTTGTGTGTTTACATGTTAGCTGGATTACGCAAACAGTTACTGGTGGATTTTCATGACATTTGGTGCCAGGGTAGGCCTCGGGTCAAGGACGAACCGGAATTTGGTATATACGTATTTTGCGCATTAACTGGGTAAAGTGGAAATAAAAAGGAAGATAACAAAATAAACATACAGTTGCTTTATGTTTAACTCAATGCCTACTTTAACATAATTAAACACGGTTATACACAGACGGATCATTGGTAACACGCTGGACTGGTAATCCAGGGGTCGCAGGTTCGATACCCCGTCTGACCCTAATAAAATTAACAGTCTTTCAGGTGGGACGTTAAACCGAGATTTCGTGTCGGTGCTTTACACCGTGCACGTAAAAGAACCAGAGGAGATTCTGAAATGGGTCTTTGTCTGTATCATGCACTATCCTCCAAAATCTAAAATAACTAATCTCTTCAGGAGGCGTCGCTCATATGGGCAACCGGTAGCGACGATAAATAAAAGTAGAACACACAACACGGTTATATTTCTTCGATTTATGAACCCTATACCATGTCAGATTCAGATTATTTATATATCGGTAGGATCGTTTAACAGCGAGGGCCGGTCGATCTCCTCACGACGTGCACATCGTGACCGGTGCACATCCCGCAGCAGCAGCGTAGGATACTGGGATCTTCTGGTCGTCGATCTTGCGAAGGGGAAATCTCTCCAGTATGTGGATCCACGGCTATGGCACATCAGGACAGATCTGACATCTCTTCCAGATGGTGTTTGAGGTGAACACTGGTTTTCGATCTTTCGTTTAGAAAAGATGGCGGACCTGAGGGAGCGGCAACGGTCGTGGATCCACGCTCCCCCGATTTGCGACAATCGACGACCAGATGTCTAACTGTCAGATCCGTATAAATGCTGCTGCGGGTGACCAACAGTGAGGAGGGTGGCCCTACAAAGGACCCATTGGAAAGAAGAACCAGGACTTGCGAAGAACGAGGATGCCTTCACAGCTTCGTCAACATAAACAACTTAGAGAGAAATCAACATAAACTACTTAGAAAGTACAGTCGCCCAAATGCATTTATGCGGTGGCGACTTTAAATAAAATTATATCGTTCGTTCGTAACAGCGTGGCACTATCCTCCAAAATCTAAAAAGACAACTCTCTTCAGGAGGCGTCGCTTATATGGGCAACCGGTATCGTTGATAAGTAAACTCACAACACACGTGACAATCAATTTCCTGTAGTACTATTGAATACAGTTACATAATTACCTCCAATATCGGTGAAAGTAGAATAAAATCCAATTGAATTTCAATGCACCTCCTCTCTTCTTCATCTCACGTAGCGATAGATAGGACACCAACAATCCACTGAAATAACACTCAATCATATACGTAGCGATAGATATGACACCAACAATCCACTGAAATAACACTTAATAATGTACGTAGCGAAACATAGGACACCAACAACCCACTGAAATAACACTCAATAATGTACGTAACGAAACATAGGACACCGACAAACCACTGAAATAACACTCAATAATGTACGTAGCGAAACATAGGACACCAACAACCCACTGAAATAACACTCATTAATGTACGTAACGAAACATAGGACACCGACAACCCACTGAAATCACACTCAATAATGTACGTAACGAAACATAGGACACCGACAAACCACTGAAATAGCACTCAATAATGTACATAGCGAAACATAGGACACCAACAACCCACTGAAATAACACTCAATAATGTACGTAACGATAGATAGGACACCAACAATCCACTGAAATAACACTCAATAATGTACGTAGCGATAGATAGGACACCAACAATCCACTGAAATAACACTCAATTATATACGTAGCGATAGATAGGACACCAATAACCCACTGAAATAACACTCAACTATATACGTAGCGATAGATAGGACACCAACAATCCACTGAAATAACACTCAATTATATACGTAACGATCGATAGGACACCAACAATCCACCGAAATAACACTCAATTATATACGTAACGATCGATAGGACATCAACAAACCACTGAAATAACACTCAATAATGTACGTAACGATAGATAGGACACCAACAATCCACTGAAATAACACTCAATAATGTACGTAGCGATACATAGGTCACCAACAAACCACTGAAATAACACTCAATAATGTACGTAGCGAAACATAGGACACCAACAACCCACTGAAATAACACTCAATAATGTACGTAACGAAACATAGGACACCGACAAACCACTGAAATAACACTCAATAATGTACGTAGCGAAACATAGGACACCAACAACCCACTGAAATAACACTCATTAATGTACGTAACGAAACATAGGACACCGACAACCCACTGAAATCACACTCAATAATGTACGTAACGAAACATAGGACACCGACAAACCACTGAAATAACACTCAATAATGTACATAGCGAAACATAGGACACCAACAACCCACTGAAATAACACTCATTAATGTACGTAACGAAACATAGGACACCGACAAACCACTGAAATAACACTCAATAATGTACGTAGCGATAGATAGGACACCAACAATCCACTGAAATAACACTCAATAATGTACGTAGCGATAGATAGGACACCAACAATCCACTGAAATAACACTCAATTATATACGTAGCGATAGATAGGACACCAATAATCCACTGAAATAACACTCAATTATATACGTAGCGATAGATAGGACACCAACAATCCACTGAAATAACACTCAATTATATACGTAACGATCGATAGGACACCAACAATCCACCGAAATAATACTCAATTATATACGTAATGATCGATAGGACATCAACAAACCACTGAAATAACACTCAATAATGTACGTAACGATAGATAGGACACCAACAATCCACTGAAATAACACTAAATAATGTACGTAGCGATACATAGGTCACCAACAAACCACTGAAATAACACCCAATAATGTACGTAACGAAACACAGGATACCAACAAACCACTGAAACAACACTCAATAATGTACGTAACGAAACATAGGACACCAACAAACCACCGAAATAACACCCAATAATGTACGTAACGAAACATAGGACACCAACAAACCACTGAAATAATACTCAATAATGTACGTAAGGAAACATAGAAATCCAGCGTGAAGAATGATGGTTCTACTCGGATTACGCAAACAGTTACTGGTGGATTTTCATGACATTTGGTGCCAGGGTGGGCCTCGTGTCAAGGACGAACCGCAAGTCCGTGTCAGAAATATTGCTGGACAGGGCATCTGCGCTCTTCCTAGTATACACCAATAAAAGATGGAGAGTCGCCATCTGATGTACGATCTCGGTGTGACTGTTAAAAGATTTGACTTGACTTGACTTAGTTTAAACTTTAGTTATTGTTCTTCTTTTGTACAAAGAGCATATATGCATCGAAATTATATAAACACACAGGTTGCAGGAAGATAACAAAGGAATGGAAAACAAGATAAATACAATCTTATATAAATTCCTCTCCTAGATGGAGCATTTAGCAAGTTGGTGTAGTCCGGTATAAGTAATGTAAGCTGTTGTTCTTTGTCTGTTCACGGCTTAAATTGCTCGTTAAAGTTTAATTGTATGATAAATGGTTCTCGAATCTAGATAGGTTATGCTTGCAATGAATGACCCCTCCCTCCCCCCACCCGCCCCCAAACAAACCCCAATAAATTCAAAACATCAATATCAGAAATAATTTGGACTCACACTTGACTTAACTTGTTTACACATGTTTTATTAAAATAATAATAGCGGGTGAAACTCACCTTAGCACGAAGAATGTGTCTACAGAGAAGGTAGCATTGAACACGGCTTGAAACGTTATTCTTTTAATCATCTTTGGGAAAAACGTTGCAGTATTGTCTGTGTAGATATATAAGAGACTATATGTATGTATCATGTTTATCTATGCGTGCATTACAGAGCTAGTATGAAAACGTGCCTGTGTGGAGCCTCCTTGGCCGAGTGGATAAGATCGTTGGATTCATATTGATCACTTGCCCCTCTCCGCGGCAGGCTCGAATCGAATATAATTTATGTCTGGTAAATAGCAGTAATAATGCTAATGTTATTTGTTTGTAAAAACTCCCACAATAAATAAAGTTTGAATTGAATAATGTAAATAGAACAATAGTAGTATAGGGTCATGATCTGGGTACAAAAAAAACGTTGTTATAAAAATATCAGATCGGGTACATGTTGACCTAGTTTCCTTCTCTCACGTAACTATGGTTACAATCACCCTATTCTACTAATACTAATATCAACTGTAGGATTCATACATGTATATGACAATCAATTGCACAGCGCATAACTCGGAGTAAAGATTGTTGCATAGTTTTAAATCCTCTCATTCTTACCAATAGATATTGTTCCAAACCCGTACAAATGTCCGAGAATGACCCATGTAGTACTGAGGAAGCGTATACCATTAACACACGATAATGTTCCGGCTGGCTGCCTTGTGCTCAGGATCTTGGATGCGTTGGAATAGACAGAAAATGAAAGCAACAACTTTGCTGCAGTTCCTGTCATGAAAAAGTATGTTATTTTAAAAACCATAACTGTCTTCAAAGCACTAAATGTGAACTAAGACTAGATGATAAATTGAACATTGATCGTAAAACTAATCAATCGCAACGTCGAACCAATCACCGCAACGTCTAACCAATTACCGCAACGTCTAACCAATTACCGCAACGTCGAACCAATTACCGCAACGTCGAATACACCACCGCAACGTCGAACCAATCACCGCAACGTTGAACCAATCACACACACCGTCGATCCAATCACCGCAACGTCGAACCAATCACCGCAACGTCGATCCAATCACCGCAACGTCGAACCAATCACCGCAACCTCGAACCAATCACCGCAACGTCGATCGAATCACCGCAACGGCGAACAAATCACCGCAATGTCGAACCAATCTCGCAACATCGAACCAATCACACACGACGTCGAACAAATCTTCCACAGCATTGAACTAATCATCCACAACGTCGAACAAATCACCGCAACGTCGAACCAATCACGCACACCGTATAACCAATCACGACAACGTCTATCCAATCACCGCAACGTCTATCCAATGACCCAGAGCATTGAACAACTCATCCACAACGTCTACACAAGGCTTATCTTTGATAATAACATTATATATTCACATGACAATGAAGGGGCCTCCGTGGCTGAGTGGTTACCAACGTTGTCTTCGAAACATTGGCCTCTCATTACTGTAGATTCTAATTCCACTTGGGTTGTCGAATTATTTCATGTGAGGAAACTATCCAGTTGGCATGCGAATGCTCGGTGGTTCTAACCGGGTGTCCGCTGGTGCCTGCAACACTGCTCGAAGGGACACCCGACCTCTTCATCCACCAATAATAGCTGGAGAGTAGTCACATGACCTAAACTGTTGCTGCGACTTTCAACCACAGAACTAACAAAACAAAACCAACGTTATAATGATATATGAATCCATGCTTGCATTTTTCAAAGATCACACTAGCATATACATAAATAATGGGACAGTTGTCACATGCTGTGACGTACGATTTGAGACAATGAGAGACATTATTGGGTTTTCGATTACCTCCCTTGACAGAGAAAGTCCGATTTATCACGAAATATGTATTGGTCCTTTTAGTTGAAAGCCTTTGTTTTTATTGATGTTCCCTAACCATATGTTGCGGTATGATAAATGTGAGTTTATCAAAAGCGTGTTAATTAATTTATAATCAATTTCTACAGTAAAGTATCCATTGGATATGCTGTATGATATAAGTCGAGATTAAGTAATTTAATAATTATAAGATAAGAAAACTAATGAAAACAGAGGAAACAACGATTTAAAAAGAGGAAGCCAATTAAGAGAACTAATCTACTTTCATGAGTATTCAGGGGCAGTAACTCACTAATAGCTCTCATTACTAACTTGTTCTCGTTTATTTATCGCTTAAGCATATTTTATTGCACGTATCACTGACATGTTTAATACAACAGCTATTACAGATACAATACATACAATGGCGCTACATATATACTGATAAGCGAAACGGTTTAAGTTTAAACTTTATTTATTTTACAACGATTGCGAAGCAAGTTCTAATCATTTATATTAATCGCTCTCGTTGGGCGCGGATGAAAGCGTATATGTGGTCATGCGTGTGGGAGGAAACCAGAGCACCTGGAGAAATCCCACCTGTCCGATCTGGCGACCACCGTACCATCTCACATACTTCCCGCTCCGAAGATCGAACCCGGGTTGCATTGGTAAGAAGCGAGCGCGCTAACCACTGAGCCACACAGTTTTGCCATCATTAGAAAACGTCCCTCACCAGTCGTTTTGGTCACATTAAATGATTTAATAAGTCTAAATTATATACATATAATAGAATGACCTGGACTAATGGTAATCACGGGTGTAGAGGGAGATATAGCGTGGGGTGTAGTCTGCAAGCGCACAGTTGCTTTCTCAATATCCGTCAGTTCCATGCTCTTCATTTCGGAGGTATGCATGTCAGGATGCGCGTCGTGTGTTCCGTTTGACATATCAGCTGGGGTTGGATGGTCTTTTTCTTCCGGCTTCAGGTTTAAATTTAAGAATATAAACTTTATTTAATAATGAGTGTGAAGCAAGCTTTAACAACTTATATTAATCACTCTCGTTGGCGAGGATGAAAACGTAAATGTTGTAATTAGTGTGAGAGGTTTCCGATTTGGCGACCGCAATACCGTCAGCCATATTTCACTGTCCGAGGATCGAACCCGTAGGTGCAATGGTGTAAAGAGAGCTGGTTGACCACTGCGTAATTCTGCTGCTATGTGTGTTATGTGTTTGAGAATTATACGTATGTACATATGATAATGCTAATCTTGTTTGCTTCATGTAAACATTATACAACGTATGAAATAAAAGTTGAAAAAAGTGGAACCTAATCGGAAGTGTTTTAATTAAATGCACATTGAAATTACAGTCAACAATGACCTACGAATTGTATATTTACTATATGTGTCTTTTTTCAATAAAAAACAAACAGAACAATGTATAAAATTGGGTATATAAAGTAATTCGTAATCTCTATGTATTTTAAACTAGATGCAAAGTCGCATTTATATTTTGATTCAGCAGCCGCTGTACCATACATCCTATACATATTACACATCCCCCTACCCCCCCCCCTCCACCGCTCCCCACAAACAATATTCTTGCGTTTGTCTGTACACGTATTGGGAATGCATACACGTGACTGTGACTAAATGTAACAGAAACTGATAGGGTGTCGAATTATTGCAAGTGAGGAAGCTATCCAGCTGGCTTGTGGAAGGTCGGTGGTTCTACCCGTGTACCCGTCCGTGCTTGAAATACGGCATATGACCTCATCTGTTGGTGCGATTTAAACCGCCGACACAAATTCCCCGTTACTTTGTATGAATGTTTAGTTTATACACATTTATCTTAGCTAGATTGCGAAACAAGTTCTTACAACTTAATCACTTTTTATTATTATTAATCACTCTCGAGACCTCATTCCTGATGGAATCCATCGCCACGAGGAAGAGAGATGATGATGATTGAGCTTATTTACCCTCCGGCGAACCATATGGGCGAGCGTGAGGGAGAGAGAAGAGGCGATGTGGAATTTAAATACATTGCCTAATGGCACAATCGTAACGGCTCTAGCTGGGCTCGAACTCCGGGCATTTCGTACCTAAAGCGAACGCCCTACCACTGCGCTATCACGACTTCTATATGAATGCTTGCAATATCATACCGCATTATAAAGTGAATATAATCTTACTGTGTCATTAGAGGAAGGCTTGTGAGATTGCTTGGAAAGCCCGTGTTGGATGAAGACGTCAAGAGTAGTTGCTAGAACTATTATTACTGCGAATATGGCACCCACAATGCTGCAATATAATGAGGAAAATAGTGTGTGTTTTACGTTTATTTATCCTCGCTACCGGTTGCCCATATGAGCGACGCCTCCTGAAGAGATTAGTCATTTTGGATATTTGGAGGATAGTGCAATGATACAGACAGAGACCCAATCCAGAGTCTCCTCTGGTTCTTTTACGTGCACGGTGTAAAACACCGACACGAGACCTCGGTTTAAAGTCCCATCTGAAAGACTGTTAATTATATTAGGGTCAGAATGAGGATCGAACCTGCGATCCCTGGATTACCAGTCCAGCGTGTTACCACTGGACTATAGATCCGTCTGTATGCGGAAATACGGTTATAGCAATAGTGTACATTGACAATCACAGACAATTGGTGAATGGTCCATTAACAGTTCTGCCATTTGGGTTTATGGAATGCTTACATTTTGTAAAGTGCTTAGTTTATACAAATTTATTCTAGCTCGATTGCAAAACAAGTTCTTACAACTTATATTAATCACTCTCGATACCTCATTCCTGATGGAATCCATCGCCACGAGGGACAGAGAAGAGGCAACATGGAATTTAAATGCCTTGCCTAAGGGCACAATCGTAACGGCTCCAGCAGACTTGAATTCCATGCCTTTCAAATCTGGGGCGAACGAGCTACCGCTGCGCTATCATGTAAAATACCACAAAATGTAAATATTCGACAAGCATCAATCAAATATAATGTTCTGTATTGTTTATATGTCCATTCACAGCACAAATATAATGTTCTGTATTGTTTATATGTCCATTCACAGCACTTTGTATGTAAATAATAAAATGAGCCACCATACTATCCAGGCTATTATGCAATATATTGAATTCTAATGAGAGACATTATGAAGGAAATTGAGTTTTCGATTACCTCCCTTGACAGATATAAAGTCCGATTTATCCCGAAATATGTATTGGTCCTTTTAGTTGAAAGCCTTTGTTTTTATTGATGTTCCCTAACCATATGTTGCGGTATGAAAAATGTGATTTTATCAAAAGCATGTTAATTAATTTATAATCAATTTCTACAGTAAAGTATCCATTGGATATGCTGTAGGATATCTGTCGAGATTTAGTAATTTAATAATTATAAGATAAGAAAACTAATGAAAACAGATATCATGTGGTGCAAAGGAAACAACGATAAAAACAGAGGAAGCCAATTAAGAGAACCAATCTACTTTCATGAGTATTCAGGGGCAGTAACTCACTAATGTCTCTCATTACTATCAATACATCACTTAAGCAAATCAGCATACACGTGACCTTTATTCGGTAACCCAAACTTTGTTACACATGTAATACTCAACTCCAACGTATATTATTGATTACATGTCTTGTTTGAAAGATAGATATATATATAATATATATACTAACGTGACGACTGTGGCTTTATCCGTAAATTCCAGAGACTTCTCTTGGCATGATACACTAGCAGTCGGCAGGGTGATGTTGAATGGCAGTAGTCCTGTAACTGCAACAATCAAACGATCATTGTTTTACATCATGCGCATTTAGTACACTTCAATGCAGTTTCCAATATATGCATTGCCGTAAATATATAGTGCTAGCACCGGGTTAGGCAGTGTACATACGGCTTAGGCTAACATCATTCGCGTACCTCGCGATTCTTAAAATAAAGCGGAGAGCTGCGCATACGGTTGAATTATGCGCAATGCATCTGTAGAAGACACCTAAATAAATATGGATGTAATTTGTCAACATTTTACACCATTTAGATATGTTGAATTTCTTAACACAGGGTAAAACAGCGAAAAACGATATGAAAATCTATTGTACATTTATGGGATCCCAAATCTGGATTCCTAGTTACCTGTATTGAGCAAAGCGGCGGTATCTGTTGCTGAACATGTCTCAGGTACGCACAAGCCGATAGAAAGTGCTAACTGTCGAGCCTAAAATATCAGTTACATGTACAGGGTGTGTAGTAAATTCGTTCTTATTTATGTTTTCCAATTATACTTAGAACCACTATTTAGTTGTGCAACGAAACACATTAACTACACTATATCAAAGCAACGTAAAATCGCAACAACGGCAATGGGTCCCATCGATATATTATTGGTGGGGGAAGACCGCGAGTGCCCCATCCGAGCATTATATTAGCATAAAACGGACGGATACCCGGGTAGAACCACGACCGCGAGTGCACCATCCGAGCATTATATTAGCATAAAACGGACGGATACCCGGGTAGAACCACGACCGCGAGTGCACCATCCGAGCATTATATTAGCATAAAACGGACGGATACCCGGGTAGAACCACGACCGCGAGTGCACCATCCGAGCATTATATTAGCATAAAACGGACGGATACCCGGGTAGAACCACGACCGCGAGTGCACCATCCGAGCATTATATTAGCATAAAACGGACGGATACCCGGGTAGAACCACGACCGCGAGTGCACCATCCGAGCATTATATTAGCATAAAACGGACGGATACCCGGGTAGAACCACGACCGCGAGTGCACCATCCGAGCATTATATTAGCATAAAACGGACGGATACCCGGGTAGAACCACGACCGCGAGTGCACCATCCGAGCATTATATTAGCATAAAACGGACGGATACCCGGGTAGAACCACGACCGCGAGTGCACCATCCGAGCATTATATTAGCATAAAACGGACGGATACCCGGGTAGAACCACGACCGCGAGTGCACCATCCGAGCATTATATTAGCATAAAACGGACGGATACCCGGGTAGAACCACGACCGCGAGTGCACCATCCGAGCATTATATTAGCATAAAACGGACGGATACCCGGGTAGAACCACGACCGCGAGTGCACCATCCGAGCATTATATTAGCATAAAACGGACGGATACCCGGGTAGAACCACGACCACGAGTGCACCATCCGAGCATTATATTAGCATAAAACGGACGGATACCCGGGTAGAACCACGACCACGAGTGCACCATCCGAGCATTATATTAGCATAAAACGGACGGATACCCGGGTAGAACCACGACCCGAGTGCACCATCCGAGCATTATATTAGCATAAAACGGACGGATACCCGGGTAGAACCACGACCGCGAGTGCACCATCCGAGCATTATATTAGCATAAAACGGACGGATACCCGGGTAGAACCACGACCACGAGTGCACCATCCGAGCATTATATTAGCATAAAACGGACGGATACCCGGGTAGAACCACGACCACGAGTGCACCATCCGAGCATTATATTAGCATAAAACGGACGGATACCCGGGTAGAACCACGACCACGAGTGCACCATCCGAGCATTATATTAGCATAAAACGGACGGATACCCGGGTAGAACCACGACCACGAGTGCCCCATCCGAGCATTATATTAGCATAAAACGGACGGATACCAGGGTAGAACCACCTAGATAGCCTCCTCAGACGAATGAATTCGACAGCTACAGCGATGGGTGATAACCGTGTGTGTGTTTTACGTTTATTTATCGTCGCTACCGGTTGTCCATACGAGCGACGCCTCCTGAAGAGATTAGTTATTTTAGATTTTGGAGAATAGTGCATGATACAGACAGAGACCAATTCCAGAATCTCCTCTGGTTCTTTTACGTGCACGGTGTAAAGCACCGACATGAGACCTCGGTTTAACGTCCCATCTGAAAGACTGTTCATTTTATTAGGGTCAGACGGGGGATCGAACCTGCGATCCCTGGATTACCAGTCCAGCGTGTTACCACTGGACTACAGATCCGTCTGATAACCGATGTATAGTCAACGACTTTAACCACTTAGCGCGCTCGATTCTCACCAATGCAACGCGGGTTCGATCCTCCGACCGGGAAGTATGTGAGATGGTACGATGGTCGCCAGATCGGACAGGTGGGTTTTCTCCGGGTACTCCGGTTTCCTCCCCACACGAATCACCACATTTACGCTTTCATCCGCGCCAACGAGAGTGATTAATATAAGTTGCTAGAACTTCGCAATAGTTGTAATACAAATAAAGTTTTAAACAATAATTTCGCGAACTAATTTCACAATGCCACAACGTTGTCACATAGCGTAATGAAATTGTGTGTGTTCAAAAATTATTCATTCTCCAATTAATGCAGCATGCGCCTACAGTGATGACGTCACAATTAATGACGTCATACCAATAGTCTAACGTCACACCAAGAGCGTTCGTTGTAAAATGACGTCGGATTACTCGGAATATATTTAAATAAATAAAGTTTAAACTTTAAACTTTCACCAATTGATCACTGAGGCCACACACAATAAATGTACATTAAAATAACAACACAGATGTAGTGATATACTTACCAGTGAAAGGTCGCCTGCGTGGTCGAGTGGTTTGGGTCGCTGACTTGCATACCACTACAACATATCATCACTGATGGTCACTGGTTCGAGCCCCGCTCAGATAGTGTCTGTTTATATGAAAAATTTGATCGTTTCTTACGGAGGTTGGTGCACCAAGTACTTGTTGACCGCTGGAGCATGACAAGGAAATGTGTTGTTAGGTAGACTGCCCGACGGCGATATAGCCCAACACTGTGCTGATGAAGGCGTAAAACCCGAACAACCAAACAAACAAACTTACCAATGGACTAGTACCAGCAGCAAAGGGGAATGTTGCTGTACAGTATTTACCCGTGTAAGGGAATGTTGCTTCCGATTTTACCACTGGATCCTCGTACTCAGTAGCTTGTATTGCTACGCATTCATCGAAGTCTCCCATCCATTTCATGTGATATTCCATAAGACCACTTGAAGGTTTTCCCATAGCATCGATCACTAGTAAACGAGAACAGATCTTATTTAAAATCAGGAGTTCCGGTATCAGCCAATGAATGACCATTTTACAGAAAAATGTAAGAACCAATCAAATGTTTCGATACTAACGATTTATGGTATGCCTTAGCTGTTATATAATGATGTCAAATGTAAGAACCAATCAAATGTTTCGATACTAACGATTTATGGTATGCCTTAGCTGTTATATAATGATGTCAAATGTAAGAACCAATCAAATGTTTCGATACTAACGATGTATGGTATGCCTTAGCTGTTATATAATGATGTCAAATGTAAGATTTGCACGTGGTCTAAAATCTACAGCATCTACAATTTACACGTTCTTTAAGATCTGCACAATATCTAAACTATACCTCTCATCTAACTGATCCTGTACATTATACACGTCATTAAAACCTACACATACTCTTAAGTGTACACAACGTCTACATTATGCAAGTCATCTTAAAACTACACAGCATATAAAATCGACACATCATATCAAACGTGCAAGTCGTCTATAACTAAGATCTAAGATAGCCTACGTAGCCTAAAATCTATATGTCGCCTAAAATGCACACATCGCCTAAAATCTACACATCGCCTAAATTCTACAACTAACCGAAAATCTACACGTCGCCTAAAATCTATATGTCGCCTAAAACCTATATGTCGCCTAAAATATACACGTCGCCTAAGATCTACATGTTGCCTAGGGTCTACACGCCACCTAAAATCTACACGTCGCCTAAGATCGACACGCCGCCTAAAATCTACACGTCGTCTAAAATCTACAAATAACCGAAAATCTACACGTCGCCTAAAACCTACACATCGCCTAAAATCTACACGTTGCCTAGGGTCTACACGCCACCTAAAATCTACACGCCGCCTAAAATCTACACGCCGCCTAAAATCTACACGTCGCCTAAGATCTACACACACGTCCCCAATAATTTACACATCTATAATATACACTTACTTCTAAGTGCCCAATTCTCGCGTTGAACCAATGCTTCAAGAAACAATTCCGTGTGCTTCATGCATCGCCTACTGGTGCCGTTTGGACTAATTGCTTCGAAGCCCATTGCCAATGCCTCTCCAGCAAGCGCCGATATCGTGTCCATGTTTCTCTGTAGATACAGACTTAAATCTGTGTAGCTGCTAATGTTCCCGACGTTGTTTGTTAGAGATGCAGCCTGGTGGAACATCTGGAAATAATGTCCTTGCCCGAAGTCGTATTGGCAATTGCATGATGGTACAACTACCAAGATGAATAGACATAACACTGTCTTCATCTTTAGTCCAAGAAACTCAGCAGTGTCAGTGTCGCGAACCAGTACCCTGTATTTTAAGTACACGAGCTAAACAACGACGACAGGTTGGTGGGCATCTATTTAGTGGACCAGATGAGTGTTATTTGCTTATCGATGGCTTCTTTACGCAATCGCAATGGGCAACAAGGACACTGTTCTGTCAAATTGCCTCACTTATGCAATGTTTTAATTTTAAACCTCCTAAGGTTATCATTTGTAAATATGTATGACCAATATCATGCGGTATAATTATTGTGAAATATCTGGGTTTAAATTTCAACACATAAATGTGCTTATCATCGACATTACATTCCAGTATCACCGTAGCCTATATATAGGTCACGGGCTTATTTGCCCTATTCCATGGGGCAATGGACCCATTATGGTAAACGTGTATAAACACGACAAATGAGAGACAATTCATATGACTAATGCCTGTACATTACGATAATACGAAGTTCATACGAATAGTAATGCGTATTAATAATTTAGGCATTTAGTCAGGCTTCGAACCCACAATGCTACGGCGACATCGCCTAGCAATTACAAGCCTGACCCCCAGGGCAGGAGCAGGTTATCTTTGACAATGTAGGTGGGGGTCTGGTATATGAAAACATGAATACATTTAGAAAAATCTGACCTACTTTAGACAGATCGGACACATACTTGGGAAAACAACACATGAGGTATATTCGGATATATTTCATGAACTATAAAGATATTACTTAGGTTACTGTCATATATAATCATATAGTCTCACTTTAATGAGAGACATCGGTCAGTTACTGCCTCTGAATACTCCCTAGAAGTAGGTATGTCCTATTAAGTGTTTTCCTCTATTAGTATCGTTGTTTCCTTTGCACAACATGCTAGCAGTTTTATTCCACTATCGCTTCTTATGCGTATTATATTACTATATCTCGACAGATCTCCTACATTATATGCAATGGGTACTTATTTGTAAAAGAATATTATCAGTTAATTAACACGATTTTGATAAAATTACATTTATCATACCGCAACATCTGGTTAGGGAACAACAATAAAAACAAAGAGTTCTAACTAAAAGGACCTATTCACATTTTGGAATAAATCAGACTTTATCTGCCAAGGGAGGTAATAGAAAATTAGAGATGTCTCTCATTATTCTGTTGTATTCGGTATGGCTTTGTACTTATGCTACATAACATCAAACAATAATTACGCATCCTACTTTGGACTGAAATGACACCGTGGTACCGAATATACACAGTAAGCCTGACTTAGTTTATACAAATTTAATTTAGCTCGATTGCGAAATAAGGTTTTATTAACAACTTATATTAATCACTCTCGAGACCTCATTCCTGGTGGAATCCATCGCCACGAAGGAGAGAGAAGAGGCAACGTGGAATTTAAATGCGAAACAAGTTCTTACAACTTATATTAATCACTCTCGAGACCTCATTTCTGGTGGAATCCATCGCCACGAGGGAGAGAGACGAGGCAACGTGGAATTTAAATGCGAAACAAGTTCTTACAACTTATATTAATCACTCTCAAGACCTCATTCCTGGTGGAATCCATCGCCACGATGGGAGAGACGAGGCAACGTGGAATTTAAATGCGAAACAAGTTCTTACAACTTATATTAATCACTCTCAAGACCTCATTCCTGGTGGAATCCATCGCCACGATGGGAGAGACGAGGCAACGTGGAATTTAAATGCGAAACAAGTTCTTACAACTTATATTAATCACTCTCAAGACCTCATTCCTGATGGAATCCATCGCCACGAGGGATAGAGAAGAGGCAACGTGGAATTTAAATGCCTTGCCTAAGGGCACAATCGTAACGGCTCCAGCTCCGGCCTAAGCCTGACGTAAGAGCACCCCCTCCTAGGCTAGCCATTACCAATCTGAACGTCCAACATCTATGCCTGTACGAGACAATAATAACAACGGGAGGAATGTGAGCTGGCATGGTGGTCACCAGATCGGGCAGGTGGGTTCGGGTTCGATCCTCGGACCGGGACGTATGTGAGATGGTACGGTGGTCGCCAGATCGGACAGGTGGGTTCGGGTTCGATCCCCGGACCGGGACGTATGTGAGATGGTACGGTGGTCGCCAGATCGAACAGGTGGGTTCGATCCTCGGACCGGGAAGTATGTGAGATGGTACGGTGGTCGCCAGATCGGACAGGTGGGTTTTCTCCGGGTACTCCGGTTTCCTCCAACATGAATGACCACATTTACGCTTTCATCCGAGTCAACGAGAGTGATTAATATAAGTTGTTAAAGCTTGCCTCGCAATCGTTGTAATAAATAAAGCTTAAACTTTAAATAATAACAGCATTATGCTACGCCCCCTCTTAATTGAAATCGGGGCCTCCCATGGATACAGATAAATAATGGATCGTGCACCTAATTGATCCTGATACCTTCCTACCTAACCATGTTGTCTAATTGTATAATAATAATAATAATAATAACAATAATAATAAAGACTTTATTTTTACGAGAGAACTCATTTGAACAATTAAGTCAATCTCCCATGAGGCTCTCAAAATATCAACAACGGAGTGGAAGACATCTAAATTTACTCAACCTTTGGATGCATGCAACGTGCATGTTGCGTGACAACACACCAGGACAGGTCATACATACCATGGTAGCTATATCATTTAGTACGTACATTTATCATGTTTATAGTTGTATTTGTATTTGATTGCCGTTTGTTTTGTTTGTTCGTGTTTTACGCCTGCATCAGCACCATTTTGGGCTATATCGGCGGCGGGTAGTTTACCTAACAACACCTTTCCTGGGCAGGATCCAGTGGCTAACCAGTGCTTTGTGCACCTAGTATTTCACATAATACTCTGGCCTTTTGACACAAGTTCAATATTAATAATAATGGCCTGCACGTACAAAAGTATGACGTCACGACAGTGTTTTAATTATAAATATTACGTTTTGTATGTATTGCTTTGTGTGTAAATAATATGTGTAGATTATTTGTTCTGCTCTCCAGTATTGGAGGTAATAAAGGTATATACGACACATGTAGGTAGTACTATTAATTTTTTTTGTAACAGGTCCGTATTAGTAGTAAATCTAATGCTTAGCAACTATACTCATGTGTACCGGGAACGAATAGTCCTCCTTGGACGAGTTGTACTGGTCGTTGACTTCAAAGCACGTGACATGTAGGTTAGAATCCCACTGGGGGTGTTGAATTACCCGAGTACCTGTCCGTACCTGCAATACTGGTCGGAGAGGTTGCCAGGGTCGTCCTCTGCCAATATTAGCTGGAATACCGTCATATGATTTGCGATTTTGGTGCAACCCAAACCACCAACACATAATTGAATATAGATAGAATGTACATATGTTGCATATATGACCAAATACGGGCACGTGAATGGGCAGAATATATGACAAGCCTGTGATGGAGTGGTAAACAAACGGCCCAATGATAACACAGTTGCTTTGTGGGTTACACGGTTTTTGGGTTACTGTCTCCTCGAAAGGACAGCCTATATATGTCATAAATTATTGGAACTCTCTAACCGTTACAGACGGCTCTGTAGTCCAGTGGTAACACGCTGGACTGGTAATCCAGGGTTCGCAGGTTCGATCCCCCGTCTGGCCCTAATAAAATTAAAGGTTTTTTTCAGATGGGACGTTAAACCGAGGTCTCGTGTCGGTGCTGTACACTGTACACGTAAAATAACCAGAGGAGACTCTGGAATGGGTCTCTGCCTGTATCATTGTACTATCCTCCAACAATCTAAAATGACTAATCGTCGCTATAAGGCGTCGCTCATATGGGCAACCGGTAGCGACGATAAATAAACGTAGAACACACTCTAACCGTTATTGGTGGATGAATACCCATCGGAGGCCCCTGCTAGCAATAATTCAAGCACGACCGTTCCCGAGTAGAACTACTGACCTTCCACAAGTCAACTGGACGGCTTTCGTCTGATGAAATAAATTCGACAGCCCTTTGTGGGATTCAATTCGACAGCGGTGATTTGAGGACAAAGATTTGAGTACACGAACAAAGGCAAGTGATTTAAGGTCAACGATTTGAGTACAAGAACAAAGGCAAGTGATTTAAGGTCAACGATTTGAGTACACGAACAAAGGCAAGTGATTTAAGGACAACTATTTGAGTACAAGAACAAAGGCAAGTGATTTAAGGTCAACGATTTGAGTACAAGAACAAAGGCAAGTGATTTAAGGTCAACGATTTGAGTACACGAACAAAGGCAAGTGATTTAAGGTCAACGATTTGAGTACACGAACAAAGGCAAGTGATTTAAGGTCAACGATTTGAGTACACGAACAAAGGAAAGTGATTTAAGGTCAACGATTTGAGTACACGAACAAAGGCAAGTGATTTAAGGTCAACGATTTGAGTACACGAACAAAGGCAAGTGATTTAAGGTCAACGATTTGAGTACAAGAACAAAGGAAAGTGATTTAAGGTCAACGATTTGAGTACACGAACAAAGGCAAGTGATTTAAGGACAACGATTTGAGTACACGAACAAAGGCAAGTGATTTAAGGTCAACGATTTGAGTACACGAACAAAGGCAAGTGATTTAAGGTCAACGATTTGAGTACACGAACAAAGGAAAGTGATTTAAGGTCAACGATTTGAGTACACGAACAAAGGCAAGTGATTTAAGGTCAACGATTTGAGTACACGAAGGTCCATGCAAGCCCCAGTAACCCCAGTATACTATTTCGGCTAAATATTCAAGATAAGTAATCCAGCCATTGCGTGATTAGCTGATCATATAAGCAGATGCTTGGTTTTATAGGAATGTTAAGATGACGAAATGTACATTAACTTAATATCGGGCTGCAATGTCACATTTCATGACAGGTTTGTTTCCTACTAATGCTTGTGGGTATGGTGAATATTTGTATTTGTGGTAAAACGCTGGACTGGTAATTCAGGGATCGCAGGTTCGATCCCCCGTCTGACCCTAATAAAATTAACAGTCTTTCAGATGGGACGTTAAACCGAGGTCTCGTGTCGGTGATTTACACCGTGCACGTAAAAGAACCAGAGGAGACTCTGGAATGGGTCTCTGTCTGTATCATTGCACTATCCTCCAAAAATCTAAAATAACTAATCTCTTTAGGAGGCGTCGCTCATATGGGGAACCGGTAGCGACGATAAATAAACGTAAAACACACAAGAATATGTGTAGGCTCAGATTTACCCAAAGCTCCAGTCTGCGTTACAGCATACAGTCAAACCTAGTGGCCATCTCTATTAAACAGCCAGTTTTCAGATGATACATTGTTATACATAGTCCCTCTATTAAGCAACCACCCTGTGCTAAGCAGCCACATTCTCCGATTCCATCGGTGGGCTGCTTAACTTAATGCAGAGTTTGTCTGTAAGTATATATGTTGGCGTACTATATACGTGCAGTCTCATTCCATATGAAGCAATTCTAACTAGGTTGTATTAAATCTCTACTTTTCAGCTTTTACATTACTATACTAGAGGACATAGAAAACACACACCTACATTATATACTAGAGGACATAGAAAACGCACACCTACATTATATACTAGAGGACATAGAAAACGCACACCTACATTATATACTATAGAGGACATAGAAAACGCACACCTACATTATATACTAGAGGACATAGAAAACGCACACCTACAGTATATGAGTATTATTACATGAAAACGATTCCATCAAAGATATATCACATCTTTATTACAAAACACAAACTGAACAACTAAAAATATTCCAAAATGTTTAAAACTATGTATTTATAATATAAATTTTATATAGTTATTGCTTTTCATGTAAAACACACTTATCCGAAGTGCGTGTTTTCTATGTTCTCTAGTATATATAATTTCAAAGCGCAGTTTTCACTTATAGTCCTAAATTTTGATTGCATTTTATTTGTATATATGTCGAGGGCCTCATGGTAGATTAACTTTTGTTAAATGAGTACTCTCGTTAAATAAAGTATTTATTATTATTATTAGTATTGTTATTAATCAAACGGAATACATAATGGTAACATTCTGTAATATAATTAGAAAGATATTACATGTATCCAGATAAAGGGCCACAGCGAATGCAAAGCATACTGGGACACTCAATGTGACCCTGTATTAAGTAGATGGGCATCCGGGGCCGAGTGGTTAAGGGTCGTTGATATAAACGCACTAGCCTCTCACCGCTGTCGGTTCCAATCACACTGGATGGGCGCCGAATTCATGTGAGTAAGCAATCCAACTGACGTTTGGAAGGTCGGTGGTTCTACCAGTGTAACCGTGCCTGACGATACGAGTGAATGGGCAGCCCGAGTCTTCATCCACCAATAACAGCCGGATAGTCAGTCGATGGGACTTTAAACCCTAAAACAGACACACATTTAAAAATAGCACAAATTGTCCTTGCCTCTGTATCATCCATCTACTTGATATCACAATGAGAACAAGACAGTATACAGTACATGACTAGTCAGTGTGTATATGGCATCAGCGAGCAACGTATATACATGTACTATCGCTAATGGTTTTTGAACAATTAAGGACAAAAATTAATCAACATTAAATAAAAAATTCAATTTCAAAAATATATAATAATTAAGAAACTTTAAAACTATAAAAAAAAATTTGAAATGGAAATATAGAGCATGTACAACACACAGATTGGGATAGCGTTGGTATTGATACAAGCGTGTTTATGTCAGTACCCGGAAGGATATGTAAATGTGCTGCAGCATGCTGGGAAACTGGCTGAGCATGTGCAGAAGCAAATAAAGGGAGACAACCCGCATACTTTGAGTTTTTTTCTACAAAGAAATGAGGGTGAAATCACGGCACTGGCCGGGGAACTGTTGGGGGCAGGACTGGAAGCCATGGAAACGAATATCAGCAGACGATGTTTGCAGGATATAGAACTCATGATGCAGGCTCTTGTACGTCGAGAAAAATGGGCTCTTAGAAGTAAGTTTCGTATGTTTCTATATTATTTTAGTTCTACACAAAACACTTAGAACTTAGTTTCGTAATTTTCAGAACATTTTAATTTTAACCATGAACACTTAGAAGTTAGTTTCGTAATTAGTGCATCATTTTAATTCTAACCATGAACACTTAGAAGTTAATTTCGTAATTAGTGCATCATTTTAATTCTAACCATGAACACTTAGAAGTTAGTTTCGTAATTAGTGCATCATTTTAATTCTAACCATGAACACTTAGAAGTTAGTTTCGTAATTAGTGCATCATTATAATTCTAACCATGAACACTTAGAAGTTAGTTACGTAATTAGTGCATCATTTTAATTTTAACCATGAACACTTAGAAGTTAGTTTCGTAATTAGTGCATCATTTTAATCCTAACCATGAACACTTAGAAGTTAGTTTCGTAATTAGTGCATCATTTAAATTTTAACCATGAACACTTAGAAGTTAGTTTCGTAATTAGTGCATCATTTTAATTCTAACCATGAACACTTAGAAGTCAGTTTCGTAATTAGTGCATCATTTTAATTCTAACAATGAACACTTAGAAGTTAGCATAACATTTTAATTATATGTAATATACATATTAAACAGGAGGAAGTTCCTTAAATGTCATGCAATTAGCAAGCTCCTGTAAATGACCAAGAACGTTTGCATTAACATTTTGCATGCTGAGTAAATAAAATCACACTTGCAAACAACATAGATCCAGATCAGCCGCGGCATAACGCCGCGTCTAATCAGGATCTATGTTGTTTGCTATACAGCCAAGTGTTTTATCTCCACTATCTGAACAGCAAACAGCATAGAGCCTGATCAGACAGCACGTTCTGTGCCGTCTGATCAGGCACTATGCTGTTTGTAAGTGATTTTATCTGCCGCTATGGCGTGTAAAGGGTTATACTTAGTGACAGATTGTGTCAAAATAAATTAACAGTATGTGTTACAAAATGGTGTGTTTTTACGTTTATGTATCGTCGCTACCGGTTGCCCATATGAGCGACGCCTCCTGAAGAGATTAGTTATTTTAGAATTTGGAGGATAGTGCATGATACAGACAGAGACGATACAGACAGAGACCCATTCCAGAGTCTCCTCTGGTTCTTTTACGTGCACGATGTAAAGCACCGAAAGAGACCTCGGTTTAACGTCCCATCTGAAAGACTGTTAATTGTATTAGGGTCAGACGGGGGATCGAACCTGCGATCCCTGGATTACCACTCCAGCGTGTTACCACTGGACTACATATCCGTCTGTAAAATGGTTGTAGCTGTATGTGTATTTATATGTATCAGTGATAGATGCCATGGGCAAGCCTGCTAGTGGTCTACTTGATTTCAATTTGATGTGGCTCGGTGACTTTGACGAATGTGTGGCAGTGAAAGCGACGGAATACAAAGAGCCGGTGAACAAGACGGGACCAAGTCATCCGTACAGTGGGAAATACTGCATGGCATCGTTTCCTCTTGGCGGCCCTGGTGCCGTAAGTATAACTAAGCATCCCCCGGAGTATAGGGAAACTGCAAAGCACAACGATATTGCGCATGTGTTTGGAGTCGGAAGTACAGTCTACATCCGCTATGTCAAAGTCGGTTATGTCGAATTATCCGGTTATCTCGAAGTCGGATCAAAGTCCCGTTTCATACGCTATCATTGTACATATAACTGTCTCCCGATTATATTGAACGTTACGTCAAACTTCGGTTATGTCGAAGTATTTTGTTCGGTCCGGCGGAATTCGACATAACGGGTGTAGACTGTACAAGCAATAACTGCTTTATGACTGACGATGCGGGCGGTGATCTTTGTGAAAGTGGACATGATGGTGGTGGATGTGGGCCGGGTGTCCTTGGGGCTATGGTGACGTTTGTTGGTCGATGGCCTTTGACATTGTGAAACGCGATAATATTAGTAATGCCCTTAATACATACACATGCGATCTGTTTATAATAAACGTTATATCTAAATACAGTCTACATCCGCTATGTCGAATTCCGTGGGACCGAACAAAATACTTCGACATAACCGAAGTTTGACGTAACGAACTTCGATATAAACATATCCAGTTATATGTAAAATGATAGTGTCTGAAACGGGACTTTGATCCGACTTCGAGATAACCGGATACTTAAAAAAAAGAGAAAAAAGATATAAATAATTCTAAGCATACACTCATGCAGAGTAAGCACGCGCACGTCAGTATGTTGGCTACTAGAGTGGCTATTGAGGTCAGCAGCAAAACAACTCAAAGCGGTAACGAAGTCTATAGACAGTATGGTTATTTAAGACTGTCACAGTACTGTTACGTATCTAGTTCTTACTGAATAAGTTTACATATACTCGCCTCCGCCGCGGCATCTGGGCGAGTGATATAGTGAAATATATTGTGCTTCCAAATTAACGATTAGAAAATTCGCTTGCGTTAATCATGTCAAAATTCTTGTTATTTCAGACAAGTTTCACAGGTCCGCTACAGTTGTCAATTGGGACTTGCTTCCCGGAATCGTGTAGTGCAACAGACTTGGCTGCATTGATAAACGCACGTACGATAGTTTAAACATTATGTATTTCACTATATATTTTATATGTTTACAAGAAAATGCACATTTTACATATAATTTAACAGCAAGAGACTGAAAATGAAAACGAACGTAAATGTATACAGGTGCGTTGCTTAATGTACTTCATTGCAACATTTCAAGGCACGTACGATAGTTTAAACATTATGTATTTCACTATATATGTTATATGTTTACAAGAAAATGCACATTTTACATATAAATTAACAGCAAGAGACTGAAAATGAAAACGAACGAAAATGAATACAGGTGCGTTGCTCAATGTACTTTGCAACATTTCAAACGAAGGTTTAGTTAATATCTACATTTTATGTTTCTATTCAGTCGTGACAGAGCTACCAGTGAACATGACGTTACCTGCCGCAGACGTCACGTGCCAAGAAAATTCCCTGAACTACACGGATACAGCTATTGCTGCTGTGTAAGATATAGTGATATCATTATGTCTAACATAGGTTTAAAAGCTCATAAGAACTTATGTTAAAATGCTATATATATTATACTGTTTGCTGCTATTTTCTTGTTAGTTTATACAAATTTATGTTAGCTCGATTGCGAAACAAGTTCTTTCAACTTATATTAATCACTCTCGAGAACTCATGCCTAATGGAATCCATCGCCACGAGTGAGACAGAAGAGGCATCGTGGAATTTAAATGCCTTGCCTAAGGACACAATCGTAACGGCTCGAGCGGGGCTCGAACTCCGGACCTTTCGCACCTGAAGCGAACGTGCATCCACTGCGCTATCACGACTTCCACTATTTTCCTGTTGAATTCGGTATCACAGAATCATAGTGTTGTTTGTGTAAAGTATCATGGTTACAAGTATAAAGCTAGAAATAAGCCGTTGATGATATGTACATTGCAGCGTGGTTGGTTCGGTGTTTGCAGCGGTCATTATCTTAGCAACCGCGTATGACGTCATCATCCAACACGTGCTTTCCAGAAAAAGAACAACCAGCTACAAAATGGTATGCATTTATTAGTGTTGTTATTTAACTAGACATAATTGTATAATTAGTCTGTCTGTCTGTCTGTCTGTCTGTCTGTCTGTCTGTCTGTCTGTCTGTCTGTCTGTCTGTATGTCTGTCTGTCTGTCTGTCTGTCTGTCTGTCTGTCTGTCTGTCTGTCTGTCTGTCTGTCTGTCTGTCTGTCTGTCTGTCTGTCTGTCTGTCTGTCTGTCTGTCTGTCTGTCTGTCTGTCTGTCTGTCTGTCTGTCTGTCTGTCTGTCTGTCTGTCTGTCTGTCTGTCTGTCGTCTGTCTGTCTGTCTGTCTGTCTGTCTGTCTGTCTGTCTGTCTGTCTGTCTGTCTGTCTGTCTGTCTGTCTGTCTGTCTGTCTGTCTGTCTGTCTGTCTGTCGTCTGTCTGTCTGTCTGTCTGTCTGTCTGTCTGTTGTCTGTCTGTCTGTCTGTCTGTCTGTCTGTCTGTCTGTCTGTCTGTCTGTCTGTCTGTCTGTCTGTCTGTCTGTCTTCTGTCTGTCTGTCTGTCTGTCTGTCTGTCTGTCTGTCTGTCTGTCTGTCTGTCTGTCTGTCTGTCTGTCTGTCTGTCTGTCTGTCTGTCTGTCTGTCTGTCTGTCTGTCTGTCTGTCTGTCTGTCTGTCTGTCTGTCTGTCTGTCTGTCTGTCTGTCTGTCTGTCTGTCTGTGATGGTTATTCCCATGTTTGTATATTATTTCAGACAGATACAATCGACAAGGTCTCATTGACGCATCAACTAGCCAATGAAAACTTACCAAACGGACCCGCGAACAACGCAGAACAGATTCAAAATGGAGTTGCGCTATACACGATCCAGGAAGAGACGAAATTGTCAAATTTGAAAGAGAAATCTTTATATTCATCACATACGCCAGGTTATAATTGTTCATCACATACACCAGGTTATCAATGTTCATCACATACGCCAGGTTATAATTGTTCATCACATACACCAGGTTATCATTGTTCATCACATACACAAGGTTATCATTGTTCATCACATACACCAGGTTATCAATGTTCATCACATACACCAGGTTATCAATGTTCATCACATACACCAGGTTATCAATGTTCATCACATACACCAGGTTATCACATACACCAGGTTATCAATGTTCATCACATACACCAGGTCATCACATACACCAGGTTATCAATGTTCATCACATACACCAGGTTATCAATGTTCATCACATCACATACACCAGGTTATAATTGTTCATCACATACACCAGGTTATCAATGTTCATCACATACACCAGGTTATCATTGTTCATCACATACACCAGGTTATCAATGTTCATCACATACACCAGGTTATCATTGTTCATCCCATACACCAGGTTATCAATGTTCATCACATACACCAGGTTATCAATGTTCATCACATACACTAGGTTATAATTGTTCATCACATACACCAGGTTATCAATGTTCATCACATACACCAGGTTATCAATGTTCATCACATACATATACTGTGGATATCTGTACAGATAAATATCATTGTATATACTGTGGGTATCTGTCGAGATAAGTAATCATTGTATATACTGTAGGATATCTGTACAGATAAGTATCCTGTATATACTGTAGGATATATGTCGAGATAACTATCCATGTATATACTGTAGGATATCTGTCGAGATAAGTATCCATTGTATATACTGTAGGATATCTGTCGAGATAAGTATCCATTGTATATAATGTAGGATATATGTACAGATAAGTATCCATTGTATATACTGTAGGATATATGTCGAGATAAGTATCCATTGTATATACTGCATGATATATGTCGAGTAAGTATCCATTGTATATACTGTAGGATATATGTCGAGATAAGTATCCATTGTATATACTGTAGGATATATGTCAAGATAAATATCCATTGTATATAATGTAGGATATATGTCGAGATAAGTATCCATTGAAACAAAAAACCATATATACTGTAGGATATCTGTACAGATAAGTATCCATTGTATATACTGTAGGATATATGTCGAGATAAGTATCCATTGTATATACTGTAGGATATCTGTACAGATAAGTATCCATTGTATATAATGTAGGATATATGTCGAGATAAGTATCCATTGTATATACTGTAGGATATCTGTCGAGATAAGTATCCATTGTATATACTGTAGGATATATGTCGAGATAAGTATCCATTGTATATACTGTAGGATATATGTCGAGATAAGTATCCATTGTATATACTGTAGGATATATGTCAAGATAAATATCCATTGTATATAATGTAGGATATATGTCGAGATAAGTATCCATTGTATATACTGTAGGATATATGTCGAGATAAGTATCCATTGTATATACTGTAGGATATATGTCGAGATAAGTATCCATTGTATATACTGTAGGATATCTGTACAGATAAGTATCCATTGTATATACTGTAGGATATATGTCGAGATAAGTATCCATTGTATATACTGTAGGATATCTGTCGAGATAAGTATCCATTGTATATACTGTAGGATATCTGTCGAGATAAGTATCCATTGTATATACTGTAGGATATCTGTACAGATAAGTATCCATTGTATATAATGTAGGATATATGTCGAGATAAGTATCCATTGTATATACTGTAGGATATCTGTACAGATAAGTATCCATTGTATATACTGTAGGATATATGTACAGATAAGTATCCATTGTATATACTGTAGGATATATGTCGAGATAAGTATCCATTGTATATAATGTAGGATATATGTCGAGATAAGTATCCATTGTATATACTGTAGGATATATGTCGAGATAAGTATCCATTGTATATACTGTAGGATATATGTCGAGATAAGTATCCATTGTATATACTGTAGGATATATGTCGAGATAAGTATCCATTGTATATACTGTAGGATATATGTCGAGATAAGTATCCATTGTATATACTGTAGGATATATGTCGAGATAAGTATCCATTGTATATACTGTAGGATATATGTCGACATAAGTATCCATTGTATATAATGTAGGATATCTGTACAGATAAGTATCCATTGTATATACTGTAGGATATCTGTACAGATAAGTATCCATTGTATATACTGTAGGATATATGTCGAGATAAGTATCCATTGTATATACTGTAGGATATATGTCGAGATAAGTATCCATTGTATATACTGTAGGATATATGTCGAGATAAGTATCCATTGTATATACTGTAGGATATATGTCGAGATAAGTATCCATTGTATATACTGTAGGATATATGTCGAGATAAGTATCCATTGTATATACTGTAGGATATCTGTACAGATAAGTATCCATTGTATATAATGTAGGATATATGTCGAGATAAGTATCCATTGTATATACTGTAGGATATATGTCGAGATAAGTATCCATTGTATATACTGTAGGATATATGTCGAGATAAGTATCCATTGTATATACTGTAGGATATCTGTACAGATAAGTATCCATTGTATATACTGTAGGATATCTGTCGAGATAAGTATCCATTGTATATACTGTAGGATATATGTCGAGATAAGTATCCATTGTATATACTGTAGGATATATGTCGAGATAAGTATCATTGTATATACTGTAGGATATATGTCGAGATAAGTATCCATTGTATATACTGTAGGATATATGTCGAGATAAGTATCATTGTATATACTGTAGGATATCTGTCGAGATAAGTATCCATTGTATATACTGTAGGATATATGTCGAGATAAGTATCCATTGTATATACTGTAGGATATATGTCGAGATAAGTATCCATTGTATATACTGTAGGATATATGTCCAGATAAGTATCCATTGTATATACTGTAGGATATATGTCGAGATAAGTATCCATTGTATATACTGTAGGATATCTGTCGAGATAAGTATCCATTGTATATACTGTAGGATATATGTCGAGATAAGTATCCATTGTATATAATGTAGGATATATGTCGAGATAAGTATCCATTGTATATACTGTAGGATATATGTCGAGATAAGTATCCATTGTATATACTGTAGGATATATGTCGAGATAAGTATCCATTGTATATACTGTAGGATATATGTCGAGATAAGTATCCATTGTATATACTGTAGGATATATGTCGAGATAAGTATCCATTGTATATACTGTAGGATATATGTCGAGATAAGTATCCATTGTATATACTGTAGGATATATGTCGAGATAAGTATCCATTGTATATACTGTAGGATATCTGTACAGATAAGTATCCATTGTATATACTGTAGGATATCTGTCGAGATAAGTATCCATTGTATATACTGTAGGATATATGTCGAGATAAGTATCCATTGTATATACTGTAGGATATATGTCGAGATAAGTATCCATTGTATATACTGTAGGATATATGTCGAGATAAGTATCCATTGTATATACTGTAGGATATATGTCGAGATAAGTATCCATTGTATATACTGTAGGATATATGTCGAGATAAGTATCCATTGTATATACTGTAGGATATATGTCGAGATAAGTATCCATTGTATATACTGTAGGATATATGTCGAGATAAGTATCCATTGTATATAATGTAGGATATATGTCGAGATAAGTATCCATTGTATATACTGTAGGATATCTGTCGAGATAAGTATCCATTGTATATAATGTAGGATATCTGTACAGATAAGTATCCATTGTATATAATGTAGGATATATGTCGAGATAAGTATCCATTGTATATACTGTAGGATATATGTCGAGATAAGTATCCATTGTATATACTGTAGGATATATGTCGAGATAAGTATCCATTGTATATACTGTAGGATATATGTCGAGATAAGTATCCATTGTATATACTGTAGGATATATGTCGAGATAAGTATCCATTGTATATACTGTAGGATATATGTCGAGATAAGTATCCATTGTATATACTGTAGGATATATGTCGAGATAAGTATCCATTGTATATACTGTAGGATATATGTCGAGATAAGTATCCATTGTATATACTGTAGGATATCTGTACAGATAAGTATCCATTGTATATACTGTAGGATATATGTCGAGATAAGTATCCATTGTATATACTGTAGGATATCTGTCGAGATAAGTATCCATTGTATATACTGTAGGATATCTGTCGAGATAAGTATCCATTGTATATACTGTAGGATATCTGTCGAGATAAGTATCCATTGTATATACTGTAGGATATCTGTCGAGATAAGTATCCATTGTATATACTGTAGGATATATGTCGAGATAAGTATCCATTGTATATACTGTAGGATATATGTCGAGATAAGTATCCATTGTATATACTGTTGGATATATGTCAAGATAAATATCCATTGTATATAATGTAGGATATATGTCGAGATAAGTATCCATTGTATATACTGTAGGATATATGTCGAGATAAGTATCAATTGTATATAATGTAGGATATATGTCGAGATAAGTATCCATTGTATATACTGTAGGATATCTGTACAGATAAGTATCCATTTTGTATACTGTAGGATATATGTCGAGATAAGTATCCATGGTATATACTGTAGAGTATCTGTCGAGAAAAATATCCATTGTATATACTGTAGGATATCTGTACAGATAAGGATCCATTGTATATACTGTAGGATATATGTCGAGAAAAGTATCCATTGTATATACTGTAGGATATCTGTACAGATAAGTATCCATTGTATATAATGTAGGATATATGTCGAGATAAGTATCAATTGTATATACTGTAGGATATATGTCGAGGTAAGTATCCATTGTATATACTGTAGGATATATGTCGAGATAAGTATCAATTGTATATAATGTAGGATATATGTCGAGATAAGTATCCATTGTATATACTGTAGGATATCTGTACAGATAAGTATCCATTTTATATACTGTAGGATATATGTCGAGATAAGTATCCATGGTATATACTGTAGAGTATATGTCGAGATAAATATCCATTGTATATACTGTAGGATATCTGTACAGAAAAGTATCCATTGTGTATACTGTAGGATATATGTCGAGATAAGTATCCATTGTATATACTGTAGGATATATGTCGAGATAAGTATCCATTGTATATACTGTAGGATATATGTCGAGATAAGTATCCATTGTATATACTGTAGGATATCTGTCGAGATAAGTATCCATTGTATATACTGTAGGATATATGTACAGATAAGTATCCATTGTATATACTGTAGGATATATGTCGAGATAAGTATCCATTGTATATAATGTAGGATATATGTCGAGATAAGTATCCATTGTATATACTGTAGGATATATGTCGAGATAAGTATCCATTGTATATACTGTAGGATATATGTCGAGATAAGTATCCATTGTATATACTGTAGGATATATGTCGAGATAAGTATCCATTGTATATACTGTAGGATATATGTCGAGATAAGTATCCATTGTATATACTGTAGGATATATGTCGAGATAAGTATCCATTGTATATACTGTAGGATATATGTCGACATAAGTATCCATTGTATATAATGTAGGATATCTGTACAGATAAGTATCCATTGTATATACTGTAGGATATCTGTACAGATAAGTATCCATTGTATATACTGTAGGATATCTGTCGAGATAAGTATCCATTGTATATACTGTAGGATATATGTCGAGATAAGTATCCATTGTATATACTGTAGGATATATGTCGAGATAAGTATCCATTGTATATACTGTAGGATATCTGTCGAGATAAGTATCCATTGTATATACTGTAGGATATCTGTCGAGATAAGTATCCATTGTATATAATGTAGGATATCTGTACAGATAAGTATCCATTGTATATACTGTAGGATATATGTCGAGATAAGTATCCATTGTATATACTGTAGGATATATGTCGAGATAAGTATCCATTGTATATACTGTAGGATATCTGTCGAGATAAGTATCCATTGTATATAATGTAGGATATCTGTACAGATAAGTATCCATTGTATATACTGTAGGATATCTGTCGAGATAAGTATCCATTGTATATACTGTAGGATATATGTCGAGATAAGTATCCATTGTATATACTGTAGGATATATGTCGAGATAAGTATCCATTGTATATAATGTAGGATATATGTCGAGATAAGTATCCATTGTATATACTGTAGGATATATGTCGAGATAAGTATCCATTGTATATACTGTAGGATATATGTCGAGATAAGTATCCATTGTATATACTGTAGGATATATGTCGAGATAAGTATCCATTGTATATACTGTAGGATATATGTCGAGATAAGTATCCATTGTATATACTGTAGGATATATGTCGAGATAAGTATCCATTGTATATACTGTAGGATATATGTCGAGATAAGTATCCATTGTATATACTGTAGGATATCTGTACAGATAAGTATCCATTGTATATACTGTAGGATATCTGTCGAGATAAGTATCCATTGTATATACTGTAGGATATATGTCGAGATAAGTATCCATTGTATATAATGTAGGATATATGTCGAGATAAGTATCCATTGTATATACTGTAGGATATATGTCGAGATAAGTATCCATTGTATATAATGTAGGATATATGTCGAGATAAGTATCCATTTTATATACTGTAGGATATCTGTCGAGATAAGTATCCATTGTATATACTGTAGGATATATGTCGAGATAAGTATCCATTGTATATACTGTAGGATATATGTCGAGATAAGTATCCATTGTATATACTGTAGGATATATGTCGAGATAAGTATCCATTGTATATACTGTAGGATATCTGTACAGATAAGTATCCATTGTATATACTGTAGGATATATGTCGAGATAAGTATCCATTGTATATA